>JABCKJ010000036.1:0-99108 GCA_018850815.1 Asterophora lycoperdoides
ACCCAAAATATAACGTATTTTAGGGCCGATTTTGGGCGTTTTGGCGAGCAAACATCTGGTGGAGCTTCCCGGGGCCTCTTGTCCTAGAGTTTCAACATGTCAACGATCTCAACTCCCCAGTCATTCGTTAGGAGTCCTAAGTTAGGATGTGTTACTCAATGTGCGGGATCTGTGCGACGTAGGTCGACGATGGGCAACCAGTAGATCGATAAGCACCAGTGTGAGTGCGAGCATCAGCAAAACCGGGAAAATACTGTGGGACCCTACTTTATCATTCCTTCAAAAATCCAAACTACATCGCTCCCACTAAGAGCATAGGAAGAGCGCCAGGCTAGTATTCCTGTCGATACCGGAACGATCCCGAACAAGCAGTAGTTGCGCATCCCCACCCAGTCCTAGTACAGTTCAAACCACACCCCAGCGGCATCATCCGTTCCCCAATGCGTCGCCCAATGCCCACACATAGGGCGCGGGCCTAATGACGCCATCCAACCGTCTGTTTTCTATGTATCCCTACATAAAACGGAGACCAAACAGAGAGAATGGTCCCAATTTAGTACGCAAGAGCAAGGGGTGATATGTGGAGGGGTGGGAGGTCCAGGATAGTAAGTATCGACAGAAGAAATGATGGTGGAAAAAATTGTCAAGGGGTGGGGAGGAAAAATAAGTAAAAAAAAGGGTGTTTGGACAAGGAAAAAAGGTATTACGGAAGGTTCCTAAGTGTGGAGCGTCTGTGATGGTGGTGGCAAGTGATGGTGATGGTGGTGCGTTGCGAAGGAAACCGAAAACGTTACGGATGACGGATGCATTGTCCTATAGGCAGCGGCATGGCGGGACGGGCAGACGGCACAGAGCGGCGAGGGTATATATGTACGAGGTGATGTATCATGACAGTCTATAAGATAAGCAAATTGAGACGAGAGACAGACAATGGAGATCGAAGAGATGGTAGCGAGCCAAGTGCGCGAAGGGAGGGGAAGGAGGAAAAATGAGCAGAATTGCAGAACACACTTGCGCAGTTGCACCGTCCCGACCTCAAAACACTTCTCGCTCACCGCGCAAACCCAACCTGCATCTCGACTTCCTCATCCCCTGCACGTCTCCGCATCCCCCCTGGGCCTCCTTGTTGCCGCGTCGAGTACGGGGGCGTAGCCGTGTTCGGCGGTGGCGCATCGCTGTATGGCGACGGACTCTGATCGCGGAACGGCGAGTACGGTTCGCTCGGGTACTCCTGCCGGCCATATGGGTTGTTGCTATTGTTGTTATTATGCGGCGCCTTTTCATTCGCGTCCATGGCGGCGGTGGCTGCACTAGCATCGCCGATACCTGCACGAGTTCCCCAACCAGTCTGCGAAGTAGCTCTTAGTAGGGTGGCTACAGGGCGGGCATCATGGGACATGTACCTCGTGAAGTGTAAACAGGGCGTATATCTTCATGACAGCGAAGTAGTAGCCGAACATAATGAAGGCAGGGACGTAAATGACATCTTGAGGGCGGTGCCAGAGATGCGGCAGGAGTTTGGCCGTGCGAGTCGCCGTTAACCAGACCATATATGAAATGATGATGTTCCTGCGGGAGGGTCATCAGTAGTGCTGTCATGAGGTTGAGAGGGAAAGCAGCGTACCACCAGGGCAAATGGTACCCTCCAGCCTCGACAGGAATGGTACTCTTGTAAAGGAGGTATGAGACAAGACACGGACCAACGAGTAGCGTGAGCGGGTTGAATAGTTTGTCCACCATCGTGTAAGCCACGTAAGGATGACTTGTCCAGATGTGCCTTTCCATGAAGAGACTGCGCAAATCCGAGCGCCATGTGTTCCGGGTCCACCTAAGCACCTGCTTCAAGAACCGCCAGTTCGGCTTCATCGTGCTGAGTAGCTCTGCCTCCTTACACACTTGCACATATGTACTCCAGCCGTGGCTGACCATCCATCGTGTTAGGAACTTGTCATCACCCGAGTTAAGCTGGTATTTGCCGAGCCAATAGTCGTGGGTGAAGCCGTGGAGAAACTCGGGGTCCTTGAGAATGACAGTACGATATGAAGCGGTGCGGCCGGAGAGACAGGGTAGACCGCCGTCGATATGGGTGGAGGAGGCGATTTCGATGTTACGGATGGTGAGGCGGAAGGCGGCGAGCACCTCCCAGACGGTCCAGCTGCTGCCGCACGGCTGGACACGCTGGCTGGTACCGACACCGCCCACTTTCTGGTCCTCAAAGCACGCAAGCATGTACGGCAGCATGGTCGGCGGCCAGATAGCGTCGTCGTCAGCGAACACGATGATGTCGGTTGTCGTGTTTTTGATGCCATGGCTCATCTGAAGGCGCTTGTTCGCAAAGGGCACGGTAAGAACACGGATGCGCTCGGGGTCGACAGCGTTGGCGAGCTCTTGGAGAGGGCCCAGCATCTTTTCTTCGGTGATGATGAGGATCTCTTTCGGCTTGCCGACTAGCCAGCTGTGTGCGGCTTCCTTGAACTCCTCGCCGGCGTCGATGGTGGGTACAATAATGGTAACATCCTCCGAAGCGATATAGGTCGGGTTTTCAGGTAGAGGCACTGGCCGGTAGGTGAAGGCTGCAGCGACACGGATCAAGTACCATAGGTAACGGTAAAAGCTGAAAGGGACGTTGTGAGCCGAATATATTTCCTCTATTTCAAAGCACTCACCCAATTACGCCGAATGGAACGACTTCAAAGCCCAGTCAGACCACCAAATAAATCGAATGCCACGACCACTCACAGACAGGAAAATCATCAGACGTCAAGTATAGCATTGATGTGGACTAGAGAAGGTGTAACGAGCGAATACGACGCCAGGGACGAAGATAACGGTGAACTCGCTGTCCTCAGCGAGTTCCGGAGGAAAAGGGGAGAATCTTGGAGGGAGGAGGTGGTGGAGGAGATGACCTGAACGACAACACGCAACACGCAGCTTGTGAATCTCTCGTCGGAGTTTCAATTGATCCCAAGACACTCTGGACTGTGGAGAAAATATTTATGCCACCCCGTCAATTGTCGACTGCGCAAGCTTTTATAGCTACACACTCCTTTGAAATATGCATGCTGGGCTGATTTCAGCATTTCTTCACTCTGTAAAGCTACAAAATCTATCTAAAGGCTGGGTCTTTTTCCATCCGCATTATCTTGGCGTCGCGCCAAGTCATCAGCTTTGACGCGTCGATCACTTCGAAATTCTTGCTCAGGGCTCAAAGTCCTCTTTTTTTTTCTCATCCGTCGTACCAAGGAAGTTCAACGCGTTCGACACCCGTTCGACACCTGTTGACCTGCGTGAACGGGTTGCGAACGAGGCGACTTCGATTCATCTAAGTTTCTACGGTTACACCCCTCTTGCCAACGAAGACTCCACTCCGTAGCGAGCAGTCGTGCGAAGATTTCATGACTGGAGCGACGACAGTGACAGCACCGTAACACAGTGAGTATGGTTGATTGATGCGGAGATCGTCACGGGTCCTTCTGACATTTGCATTACTTCATCCATTGCGTGCACAGTGGCACAACGGACTCACCTGACAGCGACTATGTACCATTGTACCTGAAGTACTCTTTAAGGATCGTCTGTGGTCAATTCCAGGTTGAGCCGTAACGCTGAGGCAACAATACCACGAGCGGAGACTCCGGACTGCCGAAACATTCTTTCTCGCCCAGAATATATCCGCAGCGGGGTGGCGACTCCGAGAGGAGTAGAGCGGGTGCGCAGAGCCGGAGCATTCTGTTAGGAACTAATAACACTAGGTTACTAGGCACACATGTGCTTACTTTCATGTGTGATGTAATGGTGCATCAGCCGCAACGTCTAGTCGAAGTTTCAAAGGTGGTTAAACTGAACGCGTTCAGACCGCTGCTTATGTTTTTTCTGACATTAACCACAAGGCATGAGGATATGATTTGCAACTTTTTTTTTTGCAAGGATGGCAGATTGAGCACCGAGATGAAT
The DNA here is from genome assembly GCA_018850815.1 of Asterophora lycoperdoides. Classification (NCBI taxonomy): domain Eukaryota; kingdom Fungi; phylum Basidiomycota; class Agaricomycetes; order Agaricales; family Lyophyllaceae; genus Asterophora; species Asterophora lycoperdoides. The sequence continues at coordinate 3,955 of JABCKJ010000036.1, forward strand.
GATTTTGCAACAGGCCTGCACGGCTCATTAAAGTTCTGCCCAATTGTGAATCCTCCGCAGCACGTTGGTACACAGCATTCGATCGTCCCGAGTTTCCGTGAAGCGGGTCATGACGCACAGCCAAGGGGAGGCCGAAGGGGTGGGGGGGAAGATTCAAGAGGGGGGAGAGTGGTCGAGGCTAAGTAATGGAAAGAATGATGCGCGATTATTCGAACAAGCTTGAGATGACCCTTCTAAAAGCCAATTCATTTTTCGGCGGCGACCCAGAATAGGGCGAAGTAACTTTTTTCGAATACGCACGCTGACCAGCGCCGTGAAATCAGGCACAGTACTGAGTATTACCCCTCAGCGGCCATGCTAAGTACCAGAGAGATCATCGACGTGCCCGAGGCCACCCTGCCGCAGCTCACGCGCAATTCATCTCGCGCCTAGGTCCGAAGCATGAAGCATGAAGGGCCGTAGCTTCGAGGTGATGCGCTCCAAGACCACTCCAAGAAGTGTAGAAAGTGCATTGGCACCGGGGCCGCCACACCCGGCCCACATGTATAGAAGATGAGGTTTGTCTCGCTGGCTTAGCTCACTGATCATAGTAGACAGGCGGCGCGGCAGGCTTTGGCAGAAGCGCAAGATTACTCTCTGATGCAGCTGTGCATTGAGAGGGATATTGCAGGCGCTCAGGGGGTAGTCGTCCAACAGGGGAACCAAGGTGTATGTGTACTAGTCCAGTTCGATGTTGGACAGGTTGATTGACTGTACAAAGATTTCAGGCCGCAATCAGTCCGAGCAGGTTCCCTAGGTACCGACGAGAAGTGGGAAGTGGCGAAGGAACACGTAGGAGTGAGAAAGACTCCGATGTAGAAAGTGAATATACAAACATTTCCGACCTTGGCCACTGGGAATTGGAAGACCTCAGTAAAATCATGAGCGCCAGGATGGAATCCTGTCCAAATATTGAGTTCCACAACAGGTATTCGAGTTCACCGAGCCGGCAGAGTTCAAGGAAAGTTATGGGTCTCCTGCTACATGATGAACTGTGCATCAAATTTTAACCCACGAAGTATTCGACTTGTCGCCACCTCATGAGATTATAAATTACGCGATGCGAAAGTGGATGGAGGAATTCGAAGTATGTTATAAGGCTATGTAAGGTCCGTCCTTTCTAACCTTGAGAACGAGCCTAAGAAGACAAGGGCAGTTCGCGGTCAACGCGCGACCAGAAGTGGAACTTGGAAGGCAATCCAAGATATCATAGCCTCATGCGTTTTAGAGATCACCTTTCACTTTCAGATAGCAAGATTCGGAATCGTGGTCGTGGTCGAAGGACAAGCAAGTCTGTATCGAATTTGTCATGGCGGTCGGTTGTCGGCCATTCCGGTGACCTCCAACTCCCATGTTCTCTTCCTCTTCCCATTCTTCGTTCTAGCTTTCTGGTTTCTTCTCCATACGTATAATTAATAGCTACTATCGGCCTGGCTACATCAAGAAATGTTTCACCCTGAGAAGCGACTCCTGTGGCATCCCCGGAGGAACAACAAGTTCATTGTTGGTGGAGGGTCTCAAATAACTCTATATGAATGGGCTCCGGACTTTCCTGGAATCAGACAAGTTACTTCACAACATGATTTGCAGCATTTGAAGGTGCGTGGTGATGTCTCTTGCCGTACATCTGGTGACGGAAGCCGCAGTGTTTCGCCTGGTCCCCAGACCCCAGCTTCGACGACCTAATAGCAGTGGGGAACTCCAGCGGAAAGATCGAGCTTCTGCGTCTGGAAGCTTCCAAGGACTCGCAGCAAAGCAACGTGTTGTCTAACGGTCAGGGGGTACCTCTCATCGTCCGCAATTCGCGTTCCTGCAATTCCCTGGCATTCTGCAATGCAGACCCCAATTATCTGGCATCTGGCTTCGACAAAGTCCGCGGAGACTCTAGCTTGATTATATGGGACGTCAGTACCGCGTCTGCTACGCTCTCTGTGCCATTGGGCCAGGCTTCAAATGACTCTGTGAAACGCGCCACGCGACCCACTCCCATCATCCCCCAAGGCGACGTCGGTCGAGGTGCTGACCCTCGCGTTCTTCAACAACACGCATCGACAGAGACTGTCTCGAACGTCAGCTTCCTTCCCCAATCCACCCACCAACTCCTTGCAGGCATCTCCCACCGCTGGCTTCGCTTGTTCGACCTCCGTAGCCCCGTACCTTTCACCACCAATGTCGCGACCAAGGTTCAGGGGATCGCGACAGACCCTTTCGACCCTCACCGTATCGCATGCTTTGGCGAGAGTACCGTCACTGTCTGGGACGCGCGCAAACTGCAGACCCCGACAATTACGTTCTCTGAGAAGGACGCGGCGGCAGACGGGGGTCTCTTCCGCCCACACATTGGGTTAAGCGGCATCGAGTTTTCGAGCACGCGCCGGGGAACACTTGCGTCCCTAGAGCGCGACGCCTCATACATACGTTTCTGGGACATCTTGGATGTGCAGGGAAATCCGCAGGAGGAGCACCCGAACAAAGCGCGAGGTTCAGCGCGGTCCGGGCCCGGGCGTAAGTCTTGGGCCAACCTCCCATGGCCAGCAGGGTCCAGTGCACTTCACCAGACGCAACAGACACCCAGAGATAACGATGCATCCTCTGCGGTGCTATTGGACACTTGGAGAAGTGAGTTGGCTTCACATGCAATCTTTCATCATTCTTACAAGCCTCGATGATCAGCCAAGGCCTTCACCCGGCCCCTCACCTCCTTCGCACTGGCCCCGAGCCCTTCCGAGCACCCTCTCACCTCCAATGTCATGGTCGTCAACAAAGAAGGCGATCTTGAGCTCTATGCCGTACACGACGCGCCCAAGTCCACGGCCTGGAGCCCCCGTGGTGACCTCGCCATCGCCGCAGGCCTCTCCTGCCGCATTCTCGAGGGCTCACGTGAGTACGATAATTCCGATGAGCCCCAGAGCGGAAGCTCCCATACCGGGCATAACGGCAATTCTACTGCCAATGGAGCGACTGCCAATGGGAACGACTCGCGCTCCCGGGAGGAGTCCATTATACGGGGACGGCAGAAGCCTACTAAGACGGGGTCAGTGGTTCCGCCTCCACCGGCGCCGCTTTCGAGCAAGAGCACTCCATTGTTTGGGCGGGGCGATGAGGATGGGTTCCCAGCTCTAGGGAGCACTTTGTCGCCGGCCAGGGATGGTGGTGTGCATAGGGCAGCGAAGAAAGGGCACGGGGACGCGCAGGAGCCTAGGACCAGTCGAGTGGTGGTGAGAACCAGTCGGAATCACAGTGCGAGCCTGGCGAGGCGTACATGCGGATCGAAGGGCGTTTCTCTTGTTGTGGAGAGCGATATCTCAATGGTTATGAAGCGCAGGGTTCTAAGGGGTTATGGTCTTTCTGAGGTACTATTCCCTTTCACGGGCCTTGAAGAATATCACCCTGAACGCCTTGTCTTGCAGCCACAACACAACATGGATATTGTGAGGCAGTGTGACACACCAAATCATCGGACACACATGCTGGTCGACCTCTGGGCGTGGATATACCGTACGTCACGTCCCCAAGATGCATATCTGCCTTTTCCGGGCTCACCACGGCTCTGTAGACTCGCACGAATTTCTTTGCGTCCCCAAGTCCGTCATATATGGTTATGACTTTGCGTACAGAGGGCTTCTAGATATATGGGAAAGTTTTCATCCTGCCCCCGAAAACCCCGATATCCTACCGTTGAATCCTTATTTCAATGGCTCACAATATCACGACCGCAGGCTTGGCGATGAGCTTCATGGAAACTTTCAGGCTGCGCTTGGGGCACTCGCGGCAAGGAGGACGGGTGATCATCCATGGAAGCCAACTGTGTTAACATCAAAGGGGCTGCAGAGGCAGATTGCTTTACAGCTTCTGGGATGGAGTCTGAGGGAGGACGAGCTTGCGAGCACATTGAGCAGGTATTTGACACATTTGACATGCTGGTCATTGCCTCTACGGAGACTGAGTGTGACTTTTGTGATGGCTTTACCAGGTGGGAGCGTGAAGGGGAAATTTCGCGAGTGGCTTGCTGGCTAGTCTTCACGAAGCAGTATACGAAGGCCATCTCTCTGCTCATGAAAAGCGACGGTAAGGTTCAGCGCAGATTTATCACAGACCATTGCTAAAATCCTATCAGACGAAGCCCATTGCATGTTGTCGGGTACGATTGCTGCACTAATTCCGCCTCACGGCGCACGGAGTACAGAACTCAGGGAGCACTACGAGCGACTCATTGTGCGCTTGCAAGACCCCTACCTCCGCGCCATGCTCACCCATCTTGCTCTGAACGACTGGTCTGAAGTTCTCCAAGAAGAATCTTTGCCTTTCCGTGAACGCCTTGCAATCGCATTCCAGTTCCTCGAGGATAAGGCCATATCATCGTACCTCCACCGGTGCATGAGCCGTGCGCTCTCCCAGGGTGATATCGACGGGATCATCGTCCCGGGGCTCTCAGGCAAATTGGGACTGGACATTCTGCAGAGCTACGTGGATCGCACAGGCGACATTCAAACTGCGGCCATCTTGGGTTCGTACGTGTGTCCTCCCAAAAACCTTGTACTCGCGCGGGCAACCTTACTTGAGCGGCGGGTGCAGCGGTGGGTGGAAGGGTATCGAGATCTTTTAGATGGGTTTAAATTGTTCCATCATCGCGTTGGGTTCGATATTGAAAGGGGACAGGTTGCGTTGGGGAAGCGTGGTGGGACTGCGGCAGGTGATTGGGTCCCGCGACAAATCCTGATACGGTGCAACTACTGCAATAAGCCTGTCGTTCCCGATCGGTCTGGAGGTGTGACCGGTGCGGAGGTGCCGCACAATGGAAGAGTGTGTTGTATCATTTTCTTTATTTCAGCACTTGCTGATGACCTCGGATGACAGCCGACTGCGTGCTACCATTGCAATCGTGCACTGCCAAGATGCTCAATTTGTTTGATGACGCTTTCTATTGTGCAAGATGCTGCGCGAGAAGCCGAGCTCTTGTATTCTCACTCCAAAGGTTCGCTGCCCCATTCCTTTTTTGTTGGCGTTACTAGATCACTTTTCCTGGCAGATACGATCGAAGAAGCCATTGTTATGTGCCAGACGTGTCGACATGGGGGTCATATCGCGCATATCCTCGATTGGTTTTATGGGGAGGACGGAGGGCCAGTGCATGATGTATGTGCCGTGGCTGACTGCGACTGTCGTTGTGCAGAAGAGATCTAATGTGAAGTTGTTGTGCGGGTAGTATAATCATGTTATTGGACCTCCCAATAAGAAGAAAGAACACCCATTGAAGATGTGGGAGAATGCGCTATGGAGAACATTTCGTACTTATAAGTTGGCTTTGTCGACCAGTGAACGTTTGAACTCCTATAACTGGTACGTAACGTGTCATGTTCCCTGCCTCCCTGCGCCCATCTCGCTGTCTACTACTCCCGTTTTTCTTCAACCCATGCACATTCTCATCGAATGAGGTGCTGCATTGCGTCTGTGAGTCGGTTAAAACGTTATAGTACCCTTTCCATTTGGCAAATATGGATCAAGCGCTAGTTTCCTGCACCCTTAGTATTCGGCCAAACCTATCTTAACGTGAGGCTTATTCCATTCCGCACGTCGCACTTGCAGTATGTCAGACCCGATTATGTATGATAATTCGCAGGGCGCCGTATACATTGTATCGAGGCTATCTATCTGAATGATTCAGAACGCGCCTAATCGTTTCGAGCTTTATCGACGACGGCGAGAAACCGCGCGTCTTCTTGCTGTCTTCACGACATGAGCTAGGGCTATCGGCTGATGTGGATATGCTTTGGTGCTGCAGGGTAGGGATCACGGAGGACACCAAGATTCCCAATGCCGCGACGAGAAAGTAGTCTCCTTACAGACCTTACAAAAGATGATAGTCGATCTTTTGTAAGTTGACCCACACCCTTGGGAACATGCTCCGCGCGTAAGCCCTGCCTCTGTTCCCCATCTTCTCCTACATACTCAATCTCGACGCATCTCACGCCTCAGCAGTCAGCTCCTCGCGATGCCGCCAATCCTCTTCACCGACTACAAAGTCCCACACCCCCAACGCCCTCACTTTATCATCAAGATCCGGACAGACGGTATCGTAACGCCGCAGGAGGTGCTTGAGCATGCGCGCGCGAAGCTCATTGGCACTATATCGTCGTCGCTTGAAGTGGAGTTCAAGTGTGAGTTCTCGTTCAAGGACGTGGAGGGTACCGTGGGCGGTGTTTCGACCCACGATGCTCCGTATGAAGGAAGTGCTGGAGGTTCCTGGAGTGGAGGCAGAGATTATCTGGACTTCTGAGGACCGGCGGGTGTGCGGGGTAGGAATAATTGTAACGTGTCCTTTATACACAGATCTCCTTTGATATTTCTTTTGATTCGATCTTATCGTTGCAGCTAGATGCCAACTCTGACGGTTGACCTGTAATTTTGCCAATCTGTCACACTCGCTACGTGTCCAAGTATCGTGGAGTGTCGTGGAACTTGCATGGAACCCTGATAGACGTTGCATTGCTGTGCTACTGCGCACCCTCTATCTGGATAAAATGAAACTCGATGACAACTTTCTTGCTCTCGAATCATCCTCCTCTTAGACTTTGAACTCCCATGACATCCGTATTCCGCCGTCTCATCGACAGGCTATACCCCCATCATGCCCAGAGAATGACAATCATTGGACTTGGCAACAGCGGCAAAACGACTCTGCTTTACTTGCTCAAACTCGGGGAAATCGTTCAAACTATTCCTTCCATTGGCTTCAACGTCGAGACATTTGACGCCCCGACTACCAGTGGCAAACACGTGAAGTTCGAAGGCTGGGATGTTGGTGGGGGTTGCGGCAGCATCGTTGGCTCCAAGATTCTGGTGTTGTACACCGCCGGGAGCGATATCATAGTCTGGATTGTCGATTCATCTGATCGTCCAAGTCTCGCAGAGAGCGTTGAGGCTCTTGGATTCATCTTAAAAGACACGGACTCAGAGCGCTCAAAAAACGGATTGTCGAAGAATTATCCCGTGCTGCTGTATGTTGCCGTTCAACTTTCGCGCCGAAAAGGCAATCAATGAACGAGCCCTGACATACTTTTTCCCTCTAGATTGGCCAACAAACAGGACCTCCCGGACATCATCTCGATTGACGAAATCCGCAAGGCATTCGGCAAATTGCTATCCGGGCGCACATTCGCCGTTTTTGGAACATCGCTGACCACAACAGCCATTGACAAGACTGGCCTCCCGGACGCTTTCGAGTGGCTTCGTTTCGCTCTTGATAGTATATCAACGGGTAGACTTCCGCCTCCGCCTCCAGCACTAGCCATACCCGACGCGCACTCTTCAACTTCTCAGTCGGAGAAACTCGAGTCCTGGGTGACGCGCGCCGCAATGGACTCGACGTCCGAGGAATTCATCTCCCAGTTTCATTCGCTCTCCCTCCCCGCTTGGGACCACTACACACACATCCGCATTGCCTTCCTCCTCCTGACGACATACGGCCGTCAAAAAGGTCGGCCCCGTCTATATTTCTCAATTTTGGCGTTCAATCTAAACCCTCATTTTCGTCCGCAGGCAAAAACATGATCTTCGACGGCATCGAGCGCTACATCAGCGAAAGTTTCCAGACGCGGGGGCGCACCTTCCACGTCACCATGACCTATTTCTGGATCCAGGTTGTGCATCTCGGAATCCGCAACATCTCGCCCTCGACCGACCTCAGGGCTTCGGAGACCGCGCTCCCGTCGAGCATGACCCACATCGCGTCCCCCGATCAGTTTGGACTGTTCCTTGTTCTTAATCCGTATGTGGCAGATGGAAATCTTTGGACGGATTATTATTCGAAGGGCGTGATGATGAGTCCGGCTGCCAAGGGAGGAATGGTGTTACCCGATATCAAGCCACTGCCCAACCTGGTCGTACGCGATGCTATTTGAATACTGAGTGATTGTAGATGAAAGGTTCAGTCATGCCTTTACGCCACAAGTGGACCGAAGGTCAACGTAAATTGACTGGACTAAAACTTTATAGAAGTTTCTCTCGTTGTGTTTGTCGGTGGCGTGGCAGCTTTAATTCCCGGAGCATCCTACCATCGTCTTTCTGACTCGAGACCGAGGGCAACATTGAACTAGCAAATCGAGTTGTACACATAGAGCAGTGATTACCCTTGGTAGATATGTACTAGTCAGTTTCCCTTGCTTCCAACCACTCTCTTTAAGGACCACATTTGCCTCTTCGCCTTGACTGGCACAACTTTCATCCCGCGACTACCACTCTCCTTGATCGAGTATTGCTTGCGTCCTTGTACGCGTACTAGTTTTCTGTCGACCACTGGACTCATCAAGGTTGCATTTCCCCGACTTTTGATTCACTGGTGGCAGATTAGTGCACTTTACAGCCACGATCGTCATTGTTTTCCTCAAGCATGTCTAGATCTGTTTCTTCATCCACGACCTCCTCTTCATTCAGATCTGACTTATCGGCCCTCCGAGAACAGATATCGATCCCGGCGTTGGAAAGCGTGGCGCGTCGTCACGCACAGGCCGAGCATGTCACCATCCAATCCCCACCGAAGCGAGGTGGCTACAACCTTGTCTACCCTATGTCATTCTCTGATGGAAGGAAGTGGATTGCCCGTATACCCGATCCCAAAAATTTCGATCCTGTCGCGATGCAAAGTACCGTTCATACCATTCGCATGATTCAAGAAAAGACTAGCATTCCTATACCTGCCATTCACGCCTACGATATCTCGCCAAACAACGAACTTGGCATGCCATACACTCTCATGGAGTTCGTTGAAGGTGTGCTTCTCATTGATATATGGAAGGACGAGAAAGTAGTCGACGACACTGCCCGCAGACGCATCTTCGAGCAGGTTGCAGGCTACATGTCACAGCTAAAAGCTCTCGAATTCGACAAAATCGGAACTCTTCGGTTTGATGACGAATCGGGAGCCTATACTGTCGGTCCATTTGCAAGGACGGAGCGCGCCGTCTCCCCAAGAAGTATCCAGATCGCGGAGGAATGTGGGCCGTTCACCACCACGCACGCCTTTCTCTCGCACGCCGCTCAATGGCTTATCAACTCGTGCATCCCTACGCACCGGCCGCATTTTCTCCTTCTCCGGATGCTGGCACTTTCTCTACCAGATCCCCAGTACGACGGTCCCCCCTTCGTGCTCTCTCACCCCGACCTCGACTCACAGAATGTGCTCGTGGACCCGAAGTCGTTCACGATCACCGCTTTCATCGACTGGGATGGAGTTGAAGTCACTTCCCCGAGGCTGGCCGGCTTTGCCAGGTACCCCGCCTGGATCACTCGCGACTGGGACCCCCTGGGATATTGGTGGAGGAAACCGCAAGCGGCAGAGGCCCCTTCTTCTAGCAGGGACGAGTCTGCTGAAGAGTCCGGCAGCGACAGGTCTGGTGGGTATGGCTCTCGAAGCGACAAGGGTTCTGGCGAGTCTGGCGGCGATGAATCCAGCGACGGGGGCAGTGACTGGTTTCGGTCTCAGAGTGGCGGCTCTCATAGCGATGATGAGGCAACGCGGGACAGCCCATCGGCTCAGGAAGATCCTTTTAGCATCCCTCCTTCACGCATGTCGGAGGGGTCAAGCGCCGCGAGCTTCGTCGAGGAATCCCCCGATGCGCTACAACGCCATCGCGACCTGTATCTCTCCATCTACTCGAGTATCGACCCCCACAACGCTGGTATCACCAGGCAATCTCACATCTTCGAGGCACTGAACATCGCACTGCACGATCCTGTTCGCGCTCACGAAATTGTGAACAAGCTGTGCCGCGATTTCGTCTTCGAGAGTCAACTTTTTAATGACGGAGACCTGGTGGATGGGTTGAGGGATGGAGATTGGATGAGGAGCTTACATCTAGGGCTAGAGGCACCGGACGGACGAGCTTGCTAAGTTGCAGTCTAAAGATATGTGGTGATCATACAAGCGACGCAGATCGGACGTACTTGCCAGATCACTGAAAGTTACAGCTCAATAGCCTCTTGGTTTCCTCCTGCTTCGGAACGGGTATGCCCTTGAGAGCAAAGCGACTTCTGGCATGCTTCGCTCGTAGAAAAGTGGACAGGGTCCAGTGTACTTATTTCCGTCGTTAGGGTGAATTAGTCAGAAACGTCAATTAGCTCTCGATGCGCCACACCGAGGGCCCTCCTTATTCTGTATTCATTTCAGCGCACCAAGAAACGAGTAACTACATGATTGATTTTGTGAATGAGCAGTGGGTGGATATTGGGGATATAGGCAACAACAACAAGTGAATAAGTAGCAGTAATAGACGGACGCCTCACGGGAGATGGAATTACATAAGGGCTTTGGGAATCAAAGAGTTACAGTTGAAGTCGAAGTCGAAATTAAGTTGACGTCCCAGACGGAGGAAAGAGCGTCGAAGAAAACGATGCCAGCACGTCTAAACCCTGCAGGAAGTAGCGGATGCAGTTGTGTCCAATCTCGCAGCACCGCGAGCATGAAAAGGCCATCAAAGCAGGAGCGTCGGCCATGAAAGGAAGGGACGAAAATAGAAGATAAAGAAAGGAGCTGCCTGGATATGGAGAGACGAACTACATCTCATCCTCGGGATCCCACCGCGAAATCTTGTCAAGTGGGCGGTAGTAGTACTGTTTGTACTTCTTCGTTTCGCTCCGCTTGCCAGCGCGAGGCATCATGCTGCGAATGAGTGTCGCGCGCTCCTGGTCCCCGTCCAGCTCGGGAACGTAGAACCACTGTGCCTCCAGCGGACGGTCTGAGTCGTCCTAGATATTGATATTCATTAGTCAATAATGGGCTTGTGGATGGACAAGTATGCAAGAAGTAAAATAATCAAGAAATCAACGCACCTTGAAGCTGCTCTCTACCTTCCCAAAGACCCCACTCCCACCCGTCGACGCCTCGCCCTCATTCAAGACACGCATGATAACGCACATCCACTCCTTCTCAGTGCGCTCCGCCTTGAGCGAAGGCCGGCTCTGCATAACGTTCTTGTACAACGTCGACGCAGGGAGACACGATGCACGCGACGTGGCCATTGTCTCGATCAACATGCCGGTAATCTCTGCATCAATGGCCTGCGTCTCCGGGTCCTTGGGCTTCGGCACTGCTTTCGGTGGTATTGAGCTGTCGTCGGCAGCGCGGGGGTTGGATGGCGAGGAGGATGTAGATGATAAGGAGGGTTGTTGACGGGCGCGTTTTGCGGTAGAATCTCGGTCGGTTTTTTTCTGCTTCTTCGGCTTTGGCACGGGCGCGGAGGAGACCTGTTTGTTTTCTGCGTCCCCTTCCTCGTCTTCCTCAAGCTTGCGCTTGATGTCTTTCCGCGCCTTCTTCTTTTCGGAGCCAGAAAACACCTTCGAGGAACCTGACGCGGGCTCCTCGAAAGACACCCTCGACTTCTTTCTCACCGGTCCCTCATTCGGTCCACCGCCCCTCTCTTTCTTCCGCTTCTCCTTCTTGGAATTACTCTTCACCTTCACCGCACTATTCTCATCCTTCGGCTGTAAAGCCTCGACTTCCACATCCCTCGCCTGACCTGTCCCTGAAGACACCGCAGCGGCTGAAGTCTGAGCCTCTTTGGCCTCCATCTCCGCAGGTGCCGAGATGCCCAGTACCTGCTTATCGCCGACATCTCCAAATAGCTCTAGAACACCCATATGCTTCATCTCCATTTCTGGGCCCGATATCGGGCATTGTTCTTCCTGAGTTGGCGATAGAGTGGAGACAGGGGATGACTCCTCAGCAACTATAGCTGCCATTGCAGCATCTCCGGGAACAGGCGTCGACTGTGCGGCGGTCGTACTTGACGCTTGTGGATCTTGCGTCACTTCGTAGGCAGGTATAGGGACAATCTGGGGGAGGGGTGCAGGGTAAATAGCGGGGAATCACAGAAAACGAGACGGCGAACTCACCTCGGGCGATGTAGATGCCTCAATTCCTAGCGAAGGAGTGGATTGAGAATGGGGCGTGGGAACTGTATCCGCTTCGTCGTGGCTCTGGAGGTCCAGATCTTGATCGTCGTCTGGCGACAGCGATTCTAAGAAAGACAGGGGTGACGAGGGCTCAAGGTGCGGGGACGAGGGGGCGAAGGATAACGGGGAGATGGAGCGCATCAGAGGTGATGGTGGGAGTGACGAAAGCGGGGGCGAAGATGGCGGGAGTGGCGAAGATGGCAAGGCTTGATCGTCTGGTCCAGTGCTTTCCGTGTCGCTCATGAGCGAAGGCAGGCTGCGCAAGGCATCGTACGCAACGGGGCTGCAATGATCCGATGACATACTATCCACGTAGTCCATCGATGGCATCTCGGACCCGTGGTCCTCTTCCTCGTGCGAATCTGGCGTCGTCGGTGGAGTCGAAGCACGGCCGGTGGACGGGGCAGGTTCCGATATGGGTCTGGTGAGCAGCTGAAGACCTGAAACCGGGGGAGGCGAGGAGGTGGGGGCGGATTGGCGTAGCAGTGAACGGGTTGAGGTTTTAAGCGGGAGGGGGTCGTACCTCCACTGCCCACGCTCGGCCGATGTGCGGAAAAACGTCGAACGGACGTCTTCCTGGACGAAACTGTATCCCTCACTATCATCCTCCTGATCTTCCTCTTCGCTATCGCAGAAAACTGGGGCATGAGGCACTGGCAGGCGACTGGCACTACAGCGGGGCTCGTTGAAAAAAACGGGGTGTTTGCTTGATGTGGGGGGTGCGCGCGAGTGCGTCAACTGAGTTTCTGGGATCGGATCGCAGAATAATGATTTGAAGCCTGGAAGAGATACCGGTGCCTCTGACTGTTTTGCCACTACATGGACGTGGGGGCGATCCCACGCAGAGGGAAATTCATCAATGAAGGCAAGGGCCGCATGGTGTCCATTTTCCGAGCCAAAAGCAGGGCTAGAACGAATATACGCGTAGTTGTTGCCTGTCGAGGAATGCGGAGTCATGGGCGGGGACGACGAACGGGGGGGAGACGACGAGAACGACGAAAGAGAACGCTGGCCATTGCACCAGCTCGACAGCGGCGGTAAAGAAATGTTGGCCACCGTGCTGGGATTTCGTCTGCGCGGCGTCGGGACGACGAGCGAAGTGTTTGACAATGACATGGGGGTTGTGGTGATAAGACAGGCGTCACGTGCATTCTCTTGTGGTAAACGCGTTTTCAAGCTCCGCTTGAAGCGTTCTCAACTCCGCAGTCATCGGACGCGCCTGACGCGACAGGTCATGTGGGTCGTGACATTTCAATCGGCACCTTCGAAGCGAGACCACGTCGGGTCGACAGCCCATCGAGATGTTGAGGAGATGCAAGCAGGGAAAATGGGGCCATCTGCTATAACATCGTTATGAAGAGCGAAGATTTTAGAAGTAAAGGCGCACTTGATCTCCTATTTGTCGCCTGTTGGAGAAAAAATGGAACGCGAAACAGCCGCCTTCAACGTAAGTTGGCGTCGGCTGGTGGAGTAACCGAGGCAGCCATGATCATAAGCTTCGTCGTAGACCTGATGTACAGATGACGGGGATGTGGATGAGCTGATGGACACTGATCAGATCCCCGACATCCAAAGTGGATGTAGCAGCGGGTTGAGTGGTCGAGGCGAAGGGTCTGGAGATGCATGCATGGCATGAGTCTATTATTCTCGGCTGTGCGACGCAGTTGATGTGGTTGGGTCATCGGCCGCGCATGCACTGTCCGATGCGACACTATTCGCAGGGGTTAACTTTGAATCAGAGCATGAAGAGAAGTTACTCACGTCAATTATCCAGGCTTTAAGTAGTAATTGGAGAGCTCGGCGTCAAGCCACATCATGAGGGCACTCTGTGAACGGATACCGTAAGCGGACCAGATAATGTATCACGGTCAATTCCCACTACCTACTCTTGACCATATGTCGCCTCGACCACCCCGCAGCAGGCGTGAGGTGCATCCGTTTGACTTGTTAACGGAGGGGTGCAAGGATAATTTTGCCTGTGCAGTGTGAAGACAAGTGGGTCACCGGGAACAGGCACGGTGCATATTGCAGGTTCACAACGCGCGTATGGCGTGACGAGTGAGCCCTTCTCGTGTTCGTGGGGTTAGCCGCGACCACTGCATTAGGTATCGAGGGCTGGCGCTGATTCCTAGAACTCTCAAGCTCGTCCGGTGAGCAGGAGTCGGAGGTAGACCCGACGGTGATAAATTACAATGGGTAACGGACTTTCAAAATAACCCTAATCCCGGCCCGATCAGATATTTGGCATTGCGCTTCATTGACAACAAATATAGATTGCCACAGAACACGTCAATAGGCTCACTTGTGGCGCAATATCTTCCATCTGTATTCTAACGAATTTGTTTTTGATCATGGGTTGACTGACTCACATAGTTGTTACGTCGTTATCATTATCATCGTTAGTGGCAGGGAACGTCTGGCTTGAGTATTGAGACGGCATCTGGGGTTTCAGCATCAGCCCTCAAGGCACCAAAAGCAACGACGATATATTCATGATCGATAGTTCCGAAGTACTTACAGGAGCTGAGTACTCAGGCTAGTTACACTTGAAAACACGAAACAATAAACCGCCGCCGGCACGTACTTCATTGTTTCTTCGTTGTTTCCACGACCCTAACGGTTACTTCCACTCGATTCTTTTGTTAAATCGTACCAGGCATCTTGATTCTTATTTTGATCATAGCGCTGAACATGAGCTTGCCGCTTTCCGTCCTCGCCGCCACGCGCCCAACGTCACCGTTTTTGGTAACCGTCACGTGTATTCGGCTTTATCTTGGCCACACCCAGAATCACGTCTAGTCAGCCTGACTTCTTACCACCTCCTCATCGATCTACTTGACGTTACTGCACCCCAATCAGCCAGTTACGGAGTAATTCTATTATGTCTTCTGACTACGAGATCTCTGACGACGATGAAAACTACTACGTGGACGATGACGACTCGGACATGCTAGATGGGACACAGGACGGTGAGTATAACTCGGGCTGGCGGTGGAGTACGTTTACTTATTGGTGGAACAGACGACGAGGACGACATTGACATGGATACATTCGGAGACGACTTCAAAGTCTCTGCAAAGAGCAAGCGCAAGTCGTACGAGATTGACCATCAGTCTCTGAGCCAGACCGCCGTCGAGGAGCTGATGCAGTCGGACGTAGATCACATATGTGGTATTTTCGGGGTTGACGTGAGTGATAATTCAAGTGTTTTGAGCTCTGGAGACAAATGCGATATACAGACGAGCACCGGGGCGCTTCTACTACGGCACATGTCATGGAACAAAGAGCGTCTAATTGAGAAATACATGGACAACCCGACTAAAGTCCTTGTCTCCGCTGGAGTTACTATCGAGGAACCGCCACCACAATCCGCTCCGATCCGCTCCTCCTCAAGCACTACCAGCAGCAAGCGCTCAACCCGTTCGACCAAACTCCTCGGTCTGGCTTCCGGCTCCGGGTCCAAATCTCCTAAAGCACCGTCCCCCCCACTTCTTAAGGCTGCAAAGCCCTCGAAACCCCTGCACTTCATCTGCCCGATCTGCTACGACGACTCTGCCGATCTCCGACCACTGGCGCTCGACTGCGAGCACCAGTTCTGCTCGGGGTGCTGGACCGCGTACGCCAGCTCCAAAATCAATGACGAGGCCGAGCACGCGATCCAATGCATGGCCGAGTCGTGTGCACTTGTCGCCCCGGACACCTTCGTCTCCAACCTCCTCATCCCTGCGTCCGGCGCACCTATAGGCGATCCCGCGGAGGAGGCGGAGAACGCGGCGACGTGGGCACGTTTCCAGGAGCTGCTCGTACGGCACTTTGTTGCCTCGAATCCGAGTCTAAAGTACTGCCCGTACCCGTCATGCACCAACACGGTGTCGTGCCCGGCCGCGGCGTCCAAGACGAGCCTGATCACGGTCGTTCCGACGGTGTCGTGTGGGGCACGTGGGATTGGCGGCGGCGCGGCGCAGATGAGCCAGAGTCAGCAGCTGGGGGCAGGGCTGGCGGGCAAAGAGCACAAGTTCTGCTTTGGGTGCGCGATTGAGAGCGACCATCGCCCTGTGGTGTGTGCAATTGCGAAGATGTGGCTCAAGAAGTGCCGTGACGATAGCGAGACGGCAAATTGGATCAAGAGCAACACCAAAGAGTGCCCACAGTGTCAGAGCACCATTGAGAAGAACGGTGGTTGCAAGTGCGTACATCGTTTCTCCGTCTGTGTTCTTCTGTTGCGATAACAGTGTTTTGAAAGCCACATGACGTGTAAGAAGTGCAAGAACGACTTCTGCTGGGTCTGCATGGGTATGTAGCGCGTCCTAATCATCTTGTTGCGTTATTGAGGATCGGAAAAGGCCCTTGGTCGGAACACGGAACCGCGTGGTATTCCTGTAACCGATACGACGAGAAAAGCGGAGCTGAAGCGCGAGATTCTCAGAGCAAGAGTCGCGCCTCCCTCGAACGATACCTACATGTACGTAAATCTATCTATTTTCCTTCGACGACCTACTCACAGCCCTGTACACAGTACTACAACCGCTGGGCCAATCACGAACAGTCGGCCAAGCTCTCTGTTGAGCTCTACGCCAAGACGGAGAAGAAGATGGAGGACATGCAGATCACATCGACGCTGACCTGGATTGAGGTACGTGGCCTTTCCTGCCAACCTGCTGGCCTCTTGATCCTGAGGGACTGTGCTTTAGGTCCAATTCATGAAGAAGGCTGTTGAGGAGGTGGACAAGTGCCGGACAACACTGAAGTGGACTTACGCGATGGCATATTACCTTGCCAAGGGCAACGAGAAGGAGTTGTTTGAGGATAACCAGCGGTACGTTTCGCTCGTCCTTAGTTGTTCGGTGATTGAGGTGAGATCTTCAAATAGTGATCTGGAGAGGGCCGTCGAGGATCTTTCGGAGCTTCTTGAGTCGCCCATCGAGCCAGAGAATATTCCGACTCTCAGGCAGAAGGTGACCGACAAGACGGTATTTTTTTTCCTGACTTCCCAAGAACCAGACTCAACATCATGTTATGCACGTCAGGTCTACGTGCAGAGGCGTAACGAGATCATGCTGGAAGACACTGCTACAGGTTTCGCCGACGGCCGTTGGAAGTGGAACGCCGCCGTCGAGGGTTTTGAGGCGCCGGAAAAAACGGAGAATTAGCTAGCGCTCGCCGCTGGCTGTCGTCGTCATCATAAGTTCGGTTTCATAGAAGAAGGATTCCAGTTCTCTTGCAACAACACACTACACGCCCTCCTCTCTCTCATCTGTCAATTCTACCCTCCATCCCAGGCTTGCTCTGCTTCCTCACGCCTATTTATAGTCCACGCCCTGTTTACATTTCCCTCGCAATTCAATAATATTCGCAGCTTACATTGGCCAATTTCGAACGAACGGCGGGCTGCAGGAAAGTACATCCGGAGCTTGTGAAGAGTCCAGGGAGTGCCTTGATTTGAAGACCTACTCCGCCGAGGCGACCAGCGGGGGTAAAAAAGAGTGCTAGTGGACACACCCGGAATTGAACCGGGGACCGCCCGCAGACAAGGAGACCTTGCTAAGCGGGCGTGATAACCAACTACACCATGTGCCCCGTGAGATGCAACGAAACCCTGTAGATGACCTTTACAGCGCTAGAATTGTCAAGAAAACTGCATTCTCCAAGGATATTTTTCTACAGCGGTATACTTAGTTGGAGGGTATATTAATATAGCAAACGATGGCGATCCACTTCCAAATCCATTCCACCGCCATGTTCTTACGACAATGTCTAAGTATTCACGCGCGAGTGGCGACTACGTCCCAGTTCCTTGGAAACGTAGTGCCATATGTAGTGTGACCAGCCTTCCATGACGCCCGAGCCAGCAAAGATATGTAGGCAGTCACCGGTGGCGTGCTAGAGCAGCGGCGTGAGGGCATGAATCACAGATGAAGTGTAGGCACATACGGAATCAGGCCGTAGCCGTCCAGGTCGCTCAATCGCCAGGTAATGTAGGTCAGGGTACTTCTCTGGTACGTCAGTAATGATATTCTGCGCAACAAGCGTCAGCAAGTTCGAAAGCACAATATGATCCTGGCATCCACCTCGAAAATCTCGTTATATCTCCAGATGCTACCCCAGTTATACGATGCTTGCTTCGGTACCTGTATCTCCGTCCATGGAAACCTGATATTGTGGCAGTTGTCGTGCCCAGGAAGGTATGCGCGGACCAGAACCTGTCTCTTCCGCGCCCCGCGATCCTTGCGCGCGGCATCGAGAAGCGCCTCTTGCACCTCGTCAGCCCAACTGCGCATCGCATGTCCAAAGAAGTCGATGACGCCGTCGATGCCTGGCTTCGCGCCGTCGAAAGGTGCAGGCTCCCCCACTCCGTATGCGCCGAATAACGTTGTCGTCCAGTGCCCACCGGTGCTCACGACCATCGTGCTGTATCCGTTCTCGAGGAAGATCGGGAGGTATTCTTTCGGACTGAGCGACCACGCTGCCTCTTTCGAGAACAGAGAAAAATTGGCGATGGGGTTTGGATGTAGCCTCCCGTGAATATGTTCGAGCTCTTCCTGCGTTAGAAGGAGGTCGATGCGCCGGAACGTCGCGAGGGGGGTTTTAGTGATGTCAAAGCCTGCGGGGATGAACAGATCCTTGACGAGAGGAGAGTCGGGGTTGAGGTATAGGTTCTGCGGCCAAGCGCGGTCAAAGTAGGAATTGGGGGTATATGTGGGCGTCGCAATAACATGCGGGTAGAGGCTACACGAAAGCGAGAAGAAGTGACCTTCGGTGATGCTGTCGCCGAGCAACAGCCATCCCCCCTGCTCGACCATGTCCCGCACGACGCTTTCCTTGTCAAATTCTCTCAATCCCTCGCACCCGTCGGCCTTCCCGACAGTCCATCTGTAGGATTGCGCTCTGGGAAAGCGGTCATAATGCTCTGTGTTGTCCGAGGCAAGATGCCAATCAAACTCGCGTGAGCTGGCGCAGCCCTCAAAGCCAGAGAACTCCAGGGCCTGGATCTTCTCCGTCATATTTCCGGAGCCGGCGCGGTAGTGTGGCCCTTCCCATCGACCGTTTCCATACGCTCTAGGAGGACACCTGCCTGGTAACACATCGAAGTTGAAACCTGAAGGTTCCGAGGTCTTGATGGCAGATAGAAAGAGCGGTCGGGGTGCATAGACGTAGAGAAAAAGAAGAAAGGTGCATGAAGTTCCCAAAATGAGAATTTTGGCCGAAAGAGATCGAGGGTTTATATGTCCAATGGTCAGGGCCATGGTGGAGGGGAACGAGGTCAACCCCTAGCATTGGTTGCAGCCGCCTGCGCGTTGCTAATGAAATTTTGATAGATGCACAGCCACTGCCAAGCACCCTCATCAGTTCCCCGGGCCGGTGTAGATATGTATGTGACGCTGTCAAGTTGTCCCAGCACCTTTCTGTGTCCAAGATGGACTGACGCATTAATAAGAGGTGCTAGACCTTGTGCTGGAGTCGTTCTCTGTCACTCATGGATCTCACTTCTCCACCAAAGTCCTAGTCGAAGACGCGACACTACGTAGACAAAACACTCATGCACTCTGGTGATGATCTCCTTGCACTAGCGTTGGGCTTGGAAAGAAGCCGCAACTTGTTCATCACAGTACGACCATGTCGCCATTCAGCGATGCGCCGATGCCGAACACCCGTGTACCGTGACTCGACGCGGTAGCAAGGGGCCCAGGGGGCATGCGGAGACATACGGAGGTCAAGATGCAGGTTGGGTATGCGTGGTCTCTTCGGGTCAGGATGGTGCTATGGCGCAGGTCTGAATGTATGCTCTTTACCCCTGCTCCTTTCTCCTCGCTTCGCGCACTTGACTCGCTCTGACTCGTTACCATCGCCTCTTCGATCTCACTGTCTGGCTCTCGTCTCTTATCCTATTGACTGTTGATCACCTCACTCGCCGCTCTGCCAATGTGTCGTCCCATGTCTGTCGCTGCCTGGACAATGCATTTGACAACGCACCATCATCGCCGTCGCTCACTGAGGAACCTCTTGGGAACCTTCGTAATACGTTCTTCTTTGTCCAAACTCCCTTCCTTTTGCCTTCTTTCACCGCCGCCTTTGACTATTGTCATTTTTTATGTCGATACTATCCTACCCCCGATGACCCATTGAAGGTTTTATCGCTAAAAAAACGAGGCTATTGTTGAAAGTGCGTGTCTACATTTCACTCATAGTGTCAGCCTTAACAACTTGAAGTTGCATATCTCGTTCAAGCTGCGTATCGCCGACTCCACTGATTCTTGACAGACAAGATGAAGCCTCGTCTCGATAACATAAGGGAAACCTAGGTCGAAATATCCAAGTTACTATTATCTGCTTGTTTACGAACATGGAAAATAATGAACGTTGTCTCGTTGAAGCTTGTACTCGATATCACTGGTGATCCCGGACTACGCCACAATTCAAGTTACTTATTCCAGCCTTAATGTATACGTAGGTAATTTTTCTGTATATTATAATTTTCGTCTGATTCTTTCTCGAAATTCTGTCTTTGACATAACGTCTGCGTAACCCTGCGTCTTTAAGTTTCTAGAGCTCGCTGCTCCCCACCGACCATGATCAGATGATCAGCCGGTGACCCTTATTTGCGATAAAGGAAAATGGTAAATAGTTCCACGTGGACTTTCACCTGATCTGACTCGATCATCGAAAATCTTCGAATGCTCAGGCTCTTGCGCCATTCCCTTATCCCCAGACCTGCCAATTTCGCATTTACGAACCATCGGAACGCAGACTTTATCAGAAAAATGGCTACTGAACCGACTGGAACACACAAGGACCCCGTCACTGGGGAGTTGATTTCCAAGCAGTAAGTTGCTCTGCAATCTGCCATGGTCATTTATCGATGAAAACTCCAGGGAGTTTAAGCGTCGCGAAAAGCAGAGAGCAAAGGAGCGCCTCAAGGCCGAAAAGGCCCCTGCACCGCAAACCAAAGCTAAGGATGAGGCTAAGGCTGGTCCCAACGTGGACGATCTCAACCCCAATGTACGTCTTGTGATAAACGATACCCCCACACTTTTTCAGACTAATGTTCTATCTCTCACCAGCAATACTATGAGTTGCGGTCGCGCCAGATTCTCAATCTCAAGGAAACGCAGTCCCCTGCTCCATACCCCCACAAGTTCCATGTTTCGAGCTCACTTGCTTCATTCATCAAGAAGTATGGCGGAGATGGTACAATCGCTGCCGGAAATAAGTTGGAAGGCGTGACAGAGAGCCTAGCTGGAAGAATTCACAATATCCGCGCTGCTGGCTCTAAGCTCAGGTTTTACGACCTACACGGCGAGGGATACAAGGTCCAGATTATGGCCACCCAACAGTGCGTTTCATGATGTGGATACCGCGATGTGTATTCTCATCTTCCTTGCAGAGATGCTGCTGATCCTGAATCCTTCGTCTCCACCCACGACATCTTTCACCGTGGCGACATCGTCGGTGTGACTGGCACACCCTCTCGCACTAAGAAGGGCGAACTCAGCATCTCCCCGTCTTCCATCACACTCCTCGCGCCCAACTTGCACCAGCTTCCTTCAACTCACTTTGGTCTCAAGGACCAGGAAACCCGCTACCGCAAGCGCTACCTTGATCTTATTCTCAACGAGAACGCGCGCAAGATCTTCGTCACACGCAGCAAGGTCGTCAACCACATCCGCCGCTATCTCGACGACAATGGTTTCATGGAGGTTGAAACGCCAATTACGTCGCTCCTCGCTGGTGGTGCCACCGCCAAACCTTTCATCACGCACCACAACGACCTCAATCTCGATCTCTTCCTTCGCATCGCGCCAGAGCTTTACCTCAAGCAGCTTGTCGTCGGTGGACTGGATCGCGTTTACGAAATCGGGCGTGTCTTCAGAAATGAGGGCATCGATCTTACCCACAATCCCGAATTCACGATCTGCGAGTTCTACATGGCCTACGCGGATATGGAGGATTTGATGGTCATTACGGAGGAGATGGTGGAGACCCTCGTCAAGAAACTGACCGGCGGCTCAACGAAGATCATCTACCACCCTGACGGCAACAAGGGTCAAGAGGGTGCTAGGCAGCTGGAGCTCGACTTCCAGAGGCCGTGGAAGCGCTATGACATGATCACGACGCTTGAGGAGAAGCTCGGCGTTAAGTTCCCTCCGAGCGAAACCCTTCATACCGACGGGACAAACCAGTGGTTGAGGGAAATCTGCACCAAGGTAACCGCTCAAGGCCGTCTTGCAGCTGGCATCCTACTTACTCTAATCCCAGCACAACGTGGAATGCAGCGAGCCCCGTACTAACGCTCGCTTGCTCGACAAGGTTCGTGTCGAGAATTTGCTGATGTGTACCCAGCTGATCATTTCAACAGCTTGTTGGAGAGTTCATCGAGCCTCTCTGCGTGTCGCCTGCTTTCATTGGTATATCTTCTTCAATCCGTTTTGCTCGTCAATCTTACGTTCGCTCATCACAGTCGGCCACCCACAAGTTATGTCTCCACTCGCCAAGTGGCATCGCTCGAGACCCGGACTGTGCGAGCGCTTCGAGGGCTTTATGTGCGGCAAGGAGTTCTGCAACGCCTACACCGAATTGAACGACCCCTTCGAGCAACGCCTGCGCTTTGAGGAGCAGGTCAAGCAAAAGGAGCAAGGTGACGACGAGGCTCAAGGAGTTGACGAGACTTTCATCGATGCGTGCGTAACATCTCTGGCACATTGATATCGTGGTGCTGATATACTCTGTGCCATCAGCCTCGAACATGGTCTGCCCCCGACAGGTGGCTGGGGTATTGGTATCGATCGCCTTGTTATGTTCTTAACTGACTCTACGAGTAAGTGTCCTTCCATGCACAGGTGGCTCTCTGATACGACCATTGCGTCCTGTAGACATCAAGGAGGTACTTCTGTTCCCCGCTATGAAGCCTCTCGAGGTCACCCCACCTCCACCTGGCCAGCATGCCCTTGGTCCGTCTGGTCAGATATAGAGATTGAGATATCAAAGTAATGTACAAAAAGCTATTGTATACTCCGCTGACGTATGACATACGAAGTAGAACTTGTGGTTTTTCATAGTCTCGTATGAAGGTTGTGAGCACTACAAAATTGTCTGATCTTTCACGGCGATGGATTGCCGCTGAAGCGTCCTCGGCACACGGAAGGCAGCGGTAGATGGCGAGATACAATTATGCATCGACGATGTTATCGCGATGTGCTCGGTCAGAAATTTCCTAACCACCGTGACCATTTTCCGACCTTGCTAATGGACGTAAACGCAGACTTCTAAATCCATGCGTCTGTTACTGGAGGAACCAAGTCTATGGCTTCACTTGAACCGTGCGATTGACCGCTACCATTCGGCACGCCGGGCAACAGACACATTGTTACAATTCCCCTCCAGGCTTCGAGAACGCGCCTTGAAGGCACTTCGTGTTGAGCGAGCATGGTTGCAAGAGGGCGCTATCCCGACTCGTCAACGCCGTTTTGACCTACCGTATTCGGAAGACAGCCGTCTGGTCATTTGCCTACCCTTTCCTGGCCAAGAAAAGGCTCTTATTGTCAACTTAGACGGGAGTGTTCAGATGTTGGATTATGACAACGGAGACATAACCGAGGGGGTACCCCGCTCGCCTCTTCATGGATATAACGTGAAAGCCCGAATTGTATGGTCTTCGAAGCTTCGGAAGCACTTGCTTGCTGTAGAAAGAGTCATCTGGTAATTTATCTGCCAACTGTACAGCCAACAAGAACACTCATTTATCCCTCACCCCTCGACCATCTAACGACGAGCAGGGGCACAGAGATCACCATTTACTCCCTTGAATCTCACTCTGGATCACTCGCTTCCCTTGCACACATTTGGGTTCCCGGTAGTGTCATTTTCGCATGGGCGCTGCACGATGACACGCTGGCGGTTGTCTCTTACATCAATTTAAATCCTGCACTTCAGCTCCGAGTCTTTCGAGTCTTTTTCGACGCAGATATGCCTAGTTCAGCCTTGCACAATGTAGGACATATACCTTGCATGGTGAGTGCTTAGCCTCTTGACAGGATACATATGTTGTGTTAAAATCCGCGGCTCAGGATGAACCACAGCTGTCTGTCTTGGGCCCAAGTCTGTTTCTGGTTGCGGACGAGTACGAGGTCATGGTTTTCAAGACACCATCGTCGCTTTCAACCAGTAATACACTGGAAACTCTTGACCCTCTCTGCACGCAACGTTTCTGGACCCAAGTACACTCGCTTGAAGAAGCACCCCCGCTCGTCGCTATTGTCCGCGTCTTCCCGCCTCAAGCCGAACTACATTATGGCATAATCACGCAACGCGAATTCCACTTGATAAGGCTGTCACACGATGACAATGGGGTCAGTATGGCGATAATTGAAACGGTAATTCATGAAGTCCACCACCCCGACGCGGAACATTATTATACTCACATGGGTGTCCATCGAGGAATTATGGTGCAACGTTCAAGTTCCCGGCCATCCGAGTTCATCCTGCAGACCATCACATACACCGACGACGGATTTCCTTTCACGTATGAGATGAAACCCAAACTTCGAATGGGATCGTTCTCTATACTAGAACGACCCTCCGTTTTAATGCAGACCCTGGATGAAGAAATTGGCCGTGTCCTTCTCAACATGACGGATCGACGCAACCGCAAGCAAACCTTGTACATTTGGGACTTTGCCTGATCGGTGACTTTTCGAATGGCAGGTACTTTCACCTATGTCTACTTGAATATTGTAGGAAACTTGGACTTAACACGACTATAATCTGTTCATGTCGGCAATGAATCGGCACAGACAGATCGGCTCTACGTTGGGCTTGAACACACTCAAGATGAGGCGTGCCCTGGTCCCTGGAAACGTTTCGTGTCCGACATAGACCCAGGTATTACGGGCCGGTAGGTCACAAATGAAAGGCTCAGAGAATATCATCAAAGAAGCTGAAAATGTCTACAGTCATATTAGTACACAGTGCAATCCAATGCTCCAGTCCGCCGCGATTTTTCGTCAAGCCTCGGCGCTGACGGTAACAACGCGAGCTCTATGATTGGGAGTCCCTCACAGGTGAAGGTCATTGCCAAATCTATTTTCCGATCATGAGGAGAGCAAGTATGTATCTGCGTCGTCTCAAGAGTGCGTCAGTCTGGGCAATCGTCACACCGTTGGACACACTCTCACAAAATCAATGAACACATACATATCAACGGTATCCCGGCCGCGGTGGGATGAGAAAAGGAGACGGACAGGACGACTCGGATGGGAGGCCCATATCCACAGATGTCCAACGTCCGACAGCTCACGACCGCGGCTTCCACCGCCTCGGCTCTCCCCCCAAACCGCCCTCGGCAAAATACCCTTCCCTTACGAGGCGCTCCGCGCGCTCCCACAGGCCCTCACCCTCCCCATCGGCACCAGCACCCGCACCCCCAACCCCCACCCTCCAGCTCCCCACGGTCATCTCATGCTCCACCAGCACGACCCTCCTGTCGCCCAGCTCCTCGATGCGCTGCGCGATGGTCCCGGTGGCCTTGTGGGGCGCGACGACGACGACGAAGTGCGTGAGGTGTGGGGCGACGGCGGGGCGCAGCAGGGCGTGCGTGCTGCCCCAGTTTTGGGTGCAGACGGCGAAGTGGGTTAGGGAGTGGAAGAGTTCGGGGGGAGGTGGGGGGTGCTCGGGCTCGGAATGGGAATGGGGGCCATGGGAGCTTGGGCTTGGACGGGGTGGGGACGGTGGGGACGATGATGTGGAGTGCGATGAGCTCATGGACTGCGACTTAGCGTGCGTATGCCGCCGGGCAACCTCGCGCATCTGGAACCATGAATACGGACCGTCCAGGATCATGAGATGCGTGAGGCCCGCCAGCAGGCTCGGCGGGAAGTTCAGCTCGCAGGGGTGCTGGCTCCTCAGTGCGAGCCGTCGTAGCTTTGCCGCCGCATTGTGACTACCACCACTACCTGCACCTGCACTGCCGGACTTGACGAACGGCAGAAAGATGGACGGGTTCCGACCGGGGCCGCCCCAGACGGCAAAGTCGGAGAGGTGCAAGGAGAGGAGGGAGAGGAGGGCTTTAGACTGGGCAAAGGTGACGGAGGCGCCGAGCGCGAGGGACGTGGGCTTTACGTGCGAGGTGAGCTTGGATGGAAGGGTGGCGAGGAGAAGAGCGGCGTCGGCCTGGGTGCGGACGACGATGGACTTGTAGAGGATGGGATCGATCCTGGTCAACACAGTGAGTAGGAAAATAAATATTAACATAGTAAGAGCTAGTTTGACTGATGACCGCGCACCATTTGCGGACATGGGAGGCTACGAGGACGAGGTGGCGTGCGGTGCGTGTGTCGATGTGCGCGGCGAGCTCGAAGATGATACGCTGGAGATCCTCCGGCAAAGACATGGGTAGATTATCAGATTACGATTATTGACAAGGGTACTTATGTACTTATGTTGCGATATGACCTCCACTTGATGAATCATTTATGGACGATTTCACGCCCGGAGTCGCCGAAATCCGTAAGTATTCAACCGCTCTTTACGCGATGTAGTTTGGCTCGCAAATCCACCCCTTGTTCTATGAAAGATATCGTGTTAATAAGTAATCAAAAAACGATTGAAATTCAGACTTACGCGGTTAGTAGAGAACGACTGCTTGTCGTCGAGAAGTCCGTTGACACTGTGTGCAACATTGTGCTGCACAGTAAGATCCATTTCTGGGGAATAGATCAGAGTAGGAGACCAGACGAGAGGCAGTGGAATCGTGAACGTTGGAGGTAAAGTGTCGAAATAACTTTTGCGGAATCTTCGCAATTGCCGATGGCCGGCGCCGCATCCACTGCGGGTTTTTGTCAAATTGGCGTGTAATCGGTTCACAGATACGACTATCTGGGACTTCAAGAATCGAAATAGTTCATTTCTTGAATGGTAAGATCTGCATTGCTATTTTCAGGAAGTTCTTCAATCTTTGGCTCGCTCCGAATGACAATCTTACGCACTGCGGATTGCTTGCTCGCGCCCCACCACTCGCCCGTCCTGCACCACCTGTCGGCAGACTCGAGCCTTCCATTTGGACTGTATCTTGCATTTCTACTGGAACTATGATAGTCTATTGCCGTACGCGTGCCATCCAGCAACCACTCCTCCGTGTAACCCGCACGTCGACTACTCGACTCCTGAAACCTGAGAGTTTCCCCTGGAGACGACGTACGCGCACTTGCATCGTCTCTGCGCACGTTCTTTGAGCTCAGTAGCAGTATCTAGCATCCAGCGCAAGCACAGCCTGAGCTGGAGGATGTTCAATGGGTGTCGAAGGTCGCATGGATTACCCCTCCGCGTCCGTGGAATGCCTTTTTTCCGTGGATCCTTGATTTTTCGCTGCCGTCAATCGCGCCACAGTTGGCACCTCATTATCCATCTCCTCTCAAGCTTTTATCCGTGCGACATTCACCCTCTTCTGGACGCAGTAATTTACCCATTCCAATCATGGCCTTCTGAGCGCCGTCGCTCGCAGTTTACATCTACGACAATCATCATGATCGAGACGCGTTCCCTCGGCACTGGTCAGGGAAACAAACGGGTTGCAACGAAGGTTGCTGAAACAGCGGCGCGATGACGATAGATATAACTGAAAAATCTGTATCGACGCCGCAAGCATAAGCAAGTAATCCCACCATTTAGTACTGGAACATAATCTAATTGATTTGACAATTTACTACTCCTCAAGACGCAAAATCGTTCCCTGCAGCGATGATTTTGCTGACAATTTTTTCACGGCTTTGATAGCCCAAAACTCACTGGATGTTGGCCCTGCAGAGAGCGAAACCCCCGCTGGACTAGGCGGTGACGCGAGTTCTCCATTGCGGAATGGTGCGTAGCACTACGACGCCACGAAGGTCTGTCTAACTTGACAAGTTTGCATACATACACCTTTGCAGGTATGGGTAGATTATCAGATTACGATTACTATTTCAATTTGGTAGGATCTCATTTGATTTGACATTGACAAGTCCATGCTGTGTTGATCACTCCGCAGCCGCCAAGAGAACAGCCATCATTTATGAACGCTTTCGCCACAAAGCATGCCCGAAGCCGCCGAAATCCGTATCCAACTCCCTCCGTTTGGCTCGGAATCCACTCCATGTCCTGCCTGAGCGACCTTGGCTTTCTCTTGTCTTCATAAAACGCTTGTCAGCATCCGGCCGCCGCACGACCAACTTCTGGTTGACGGCGAACCACCACCACCATGCCACCCAGTATGCTATTACCGCTCTCGCTATCCCTCTGTTTTCTCCTGCCTGGGTTCGCATTGGCGGCCGAGCCGCTGCACCTAGACCTCTCGCGCCGCGCACCGAGTGGGCAACACGACATGAAGTACTATGCGGCTGCTGCGGAGCATCTCAGGGGAAAGTATGGACTCGCACCCAAGCCCGTTGCGATAAAGGGCAGGGCTGCAGCCGATATCGACATGGTCAACCAGGTGTGCATGTTGAATCCATCTCGACGACGAGCGGTGAACTCATGAATGAATCAACAACGTGCGTCTGGTGTATGTTACAGCAAGTCGACGCGAGCTACTTTGCGACTGTGAATATTGGCACACCGTGAGCATTGCATTTTATCTTGTCTTTGCGATTTCGCTTGAGCGCGGGGGAGAGGACGAAGGGCGCCCAAATCCATCCGTCGCGCGCTGCCAAGGCCACTCCTTTGCGGAGCACACGTGCCCGTCTGCCACTTGCTTCCGGTGCATCGCATCACATCGTGTGTCGTGCGGCGTGCGGCGTGCACAGCAATTTTAGCTCACATCCACTTCATTCCCCCATCTTCCCAACCAACCAACTAACGCCCACCCCAGACCCCAGCCCTTTGAAGTAATCCTCGACACCGGCTCCTCCGACCTCTGGGTCGCCGACTCGAGCTGCACGAGCTGCAGTCGCGGCACGCCCGTCTTCAACGCCGCAGCCTCGTCGTCCCTCCAGCTGTCCCAGTTTGGCACGAACATAAAGTATGGCTCGGGAGAGGTGGCGGGCCAGATTGGCGACGATGTGGTTAGTATGGGCGGGTTTACAGTGCAGAACCAGACGTTCCGTACGTGTCTTTGTTTTCGTTGCTGTGTTTCTGGATTTCGTTCGTTCGTTCGTTGGGGAGGTTGTGGAGTTCGCAAGAGGTGGTGCGATAAGCGGGCGACCCTGCATCCTGTCCATCACCCGCCCCCCCAACCCACCGAGCCGGGGTCTCATCCCCATTTGTTTGCCTTTACCCCACTCTCTCGCCCCTCACATTTCCACATCTCACCCACCTCCACTGCTACTAACACCCCACACTCACAGTTGCCGTCGACAACTTAACCGACGGCCTCCTCGACGGGCGCGTCTCAGGCATCCTCGGGCTTGCGTTTAGCGCCATCGCCTCCACGCGCGCCACGCCCTTCTGGCAGGCCCTCCTCGCCGCCGGCCAGCTCACCGCTCCGGAGATGGGCTTCTGGATGACGCGCGTCCGCGGCGACCCCACCGCGCGCGAGGAGGAGTTCGGGGGCGTGTTCACCCTGGGCGGCACCAACCGGAGCTTGTATGTCGGCAACGTGGAGTACCTCGATATGCCCGGCGCGAGGCCGACGTTTTGGTTGCTGAATTTGAGGAGTGGGTGCATCTTGAGACATGGGGCTTCTGGAGTTGCTAATGGATTTTGTGCTACGTAGCCGTCACCGTGCAAGGCAGGAGCGTACCCGTTACGCAAGCGAGCGCGCTGTCCGCTATCGACACGGGCACCACGCTGATCGGCGGACCTACGAGGGACGTTCAGGCAATCTACGCCGCCATCCCCGGCTCGCAACCCGTCACCAGCATGCGCGGATTCTTCTCTTTCCGTGCGTCCCGCCCTCCCTTCCACTCTTCACTTACTGAACTCTCCCCCAAAACAGCCTGCACGACCAAAGTCTCCATCACCCTCTCCTTCGGGGGCAAATCCTGGCCCATCAACCCCGCCGATATGAACCTCGGGCGCCTTGCCACGGGCTCTACGCAGTGCGTCGGCGGGATCTTCGACCTCTCCCTCGGCAGCAACATCGTCTCCGGCGGCGGCAACCCGAACTGGGTCGTCGGCGCGACCTTCCTCAAGAACGTGTATAGCGTATACCGCGCGAGCCCGCCACAGATCGGGTTCGCGCAGCTGTCGAAGAGCGCAGGCGGGTCAGGTGAGACGGATGGGGGGCTGGGAGATATAGAGACTGAGACTAATGCACCTACTGCTGCGCCCCCCGCGCCGTCAGGTACACCTGGGAATGGACCGAGCACGAACCCACCCTCGAGCGGCGGTGGTCCAGTCAGAAGTGAGTGTGTCTTCTTTCGGCGTCGCGCCCTGGGGCTTACGTTTAACCTTCCGCAGATGCCGCGGTGAACAACACGCCGGGTGCGCTGCTCCTGGTCCTGGGGGCGATGGCGGGGCTGTTGGTACTATGAGAGGCTGATAATTTACTTACGTACATAGTTCGGTGAAACGACTGTGTAGACGACCTTACGGACGACACTTACGACCTTGTACTCCGATACCGTACTTATACTAATTGGAATGATCTTGGATCCAAGCTCAGGACCAGGGACTTAAGCTTTGAGAGGTTGTATTGGTATACCAGGACTGCATGTATATCGGTAATATGGAGTGTGAATGTGATTAATATTATGTAGGTGTGTAGGTGATAGTCGTGGCAAATGGATATGGGTTGAGATAGAGAAATAAAATGAAAAATAATGGGGCGCCTTGACAGGCGCAGAGCATGCCACTACTGCGAGCTTTCACATTCTTGTCCGCAGCTCTCCACTCCCTCCTCGGTGTTGCGAACGCTCTAGCGCGCTTCGATCAACGTCAGTTGAGAGGGATGAGCGGGATATGTGTGTGCACAGCGTTTGTGTAAGTAGAATAGCTCAAAACTGGAAGACGAACCGATATATGATGGATGCTTGTTGGAGAGAAGAGCAGACGTGCTTGTCGTAATCCTCTCGGAGCCATGCCAGAACACGCGCCACAAGGCGATACAGATGTCCCATGCCTGCCCTAGTCCCCATCCCAACCAAGGGGCATGAATATTCCCGCCGTTCAAGGTCCGTGATCTGTGACGTCGGCCCTTGAGAATGGGGCGGACACGAGAAGACCGGCGCCGCTGACGCTGGGAAAGCCGCCGCACGAGTCTGTGAACAAAGGAAGCGCTTTCCTGTTTCTCTGCGAGGGAGGCCGAGTCCCTGAACTTGTTGATGATGGATCTGCCGGCATTTTGGTCAGGGTACAAGGGGAAGTTGAATTGCGCGGCGCAATTGTCTGAGGGATAACTGAGGTGCCACGGCCCGTAGACGCCACTCAATCGTTTGCGCACAAGGTAAAACTAGAAGTGCCGATTTCCACCGCCAGATACTTCAGATTTGCATCGAAAGGTCTATGCATCCTGTGTCCACTGCACAACACAGTTCGGAAGGACTAGTACGCAGACATAGTGGTCATCAGGAGCAGGATCCGGACACGGTCATTGTGCGGATGCTGTTGGAATGGGAGAGTGCCAACAGGGTTACAGGAGGCTGGAGATGGTGATGCTTGAAGCATGCCAGGAGACTCGAGTGCAAGGACCTGCGGCCGTCGTCCAGCTTGATGAAGCCTGGCTTCTTGAAATGGTCACTGTAGATGACCCCGATGCACCAAGAGTGTGTCCACATATGAGGACAGGATGCGCTGCTAAAAGGAATGGAAAGACGCACCCAGCAGCGCGACCAATGGTCATTGTGAAACCGAGCGCCACAGTGCTATTTCGAGCGCCGGCGGGAAGAATTTCAAACTCCGTAGTTACTAGTATGTATACGAATCAGTATCAAGTCATCCAAGAGTCATCTCAAGCCTGAACAAAATTACCATGCTACCATCCAGCAAACGCAAGATCTCTGGTCTGAGCGGGCTGGAACTTGATCTCGCGTGCACTGCGCTTGAGAAGCTCTCTTCGTCTTTTGATGTTGAGCGAGTGCCGCCGCGGGAGACGACCCCACGCCAGACGATGGCACATTCATAGACCAGCTACTCAAAATGATTTTAACGCTCAGATCACGAGCTGAGGACCCGCTGGTACGGCCATTATTTCGTTAGCTGTTTTGCGACGCCTCACTTCTCCTAGTCGCTCTCATTCTCGGCTGCAGATGCCGAAACTGTGCGCAGGTTCAACATCGTCCGCAAGGGCTTGCTCCTCCTCCATCCAGGGGCCAACCTTCGCGAGGCAATTGTAGCATCTCGGAATGTCGGCTCTGACAAACTGTGGTCAAATGATAACATGTACAAGCATCTCGTCAGCTCTTTCATATATCAAGTTTGTTTCAATCCATGTGTAGCGATGTTTCATAGCTAACGGCTGCCCCAGAATAAAGGTTATTCTCGGACGGCCATTGAAACCCTCTTTCTCAGATCATCCGCGATGGTTCCGCCTCCTCACAAGGTGGTTGTGATGCAGGAAACACAGGTTTCTAATGTGCACCCGAATCTGTCACGGATGGACAAGATCTCCGGCGTGCTTCACACAGTCCTTGTCGTAAAGTCGTCCATCGCAGGTGAGTTTTTGTCTTCATTTTGTCTCACACCGTGTGACGCAGTGCGCAGCAGAGATCTACATCCATTTTCCCCCAAACGCTAAGCGAATGCAATTGATGGCCGCATGGTGTCTGCGTTTTTTGCAACCGAGGCTAAGGACCCTGGCATTTCCCTTACGGACTATCTCCCTCAAATCGTTCTTGAGCTCGTTGCATGTGCGAAGTACCTCGGGTACATATCATTTTGTACCTCGTTCATGCCGCTCACCTTTTATGCGTAGGGAATCTCATATTCGTGGTGTTCTCACTACTGGTTACCGGTGGCAATTCATCGTTGTGGATCTTGACACTAGCGGTGATGGGGCGTCGTACTTGGTCTCGCAGGTGATCGAGTGGAAGTGGAAGACCACACGAAGTCCGACTTCCTGGGAATGCTTTGTCGAAGAAACCTCCAACGAATCTGATCCTGCACTCATCGCTGGCATCCTTTCGACATGGATGAGTATCCTTCAACCTATAGTTTCTTTGCCTCTCGGAGAAGAGGCTAATATGTGTTGGCGTCAGATTCCAGAGAGCTTTGCTCAATTCAATGGAGATCAATGGTTTGTCTGTCTCGGGACTAGTTGAGCCTTATGCGCAGTGAGCGAGAGGTGTCTTGGGGTCGGGATGGTGCAACTACGCAACTGCGCAAGTATGCATGTATTTTCTTTCCTTCCCCTTGTAGACTGTCGCCCTTGACTATTGTCCTTTTTTTCCCATCATTTCTTGTGTCGATACTATCCTGCCACCCCCGATGACCCTTGTCCAAATAATAACTCCTTGCTCTTGGCTATGTACTTTGACCCTACTTCCCGCGTCTGATTGCCGTTTTATGTAGGGAAGACATATAAATCAGACACGGGTTAGTGTGGCGTCAACATGGACCCTGTCCGGCGATTCGAACAACAAATGAAACGATAGAAAGTGAAATAAAGATGCCGGTATCCACTTTCAGGAAGACCTACATCCTGTCCCTAGGTCCAAGGCATGAGTGGCGCAGGGCGTCCATAGTACATACATATTTGCTTGAACTCTGATGATGGTGATCGATATGTACCAAACAGACTACTTATAACTTTGGCCACTGGCACCTGGTGCACTACTCCTGGTTGGGCAATGGTAATGCTGCTAGTGCTGTGATTGGGGTGCATAGTGCTCACTAAAATTTAAATGAAGATCGTTACGCATCGGTGGGAGGTGCATACTATATATAACCTGGTGTGCGTGCATACGTAGTTCGTTGGAACGGACTACCGTGTAGACGGCTTATGGACAACTTGGATCGGAATGACTCGTTGGATTCAATATCGGGATCACGTACTCCATGAGCTACCAGTACTGAGGTATGTATGTACATCGTAATGCACCGAACTAAAGCTCTCGAGCTCGTGATTGGATATGAATGAATATCGTTTGAAGGCGGTTCGAACTATCAACCACACCTTGGAAGTAAGTGATTTCGTCAATCAATGCGTTGCACCTTTCCACAAGAAATCAAGTCCATGAATAGTTTCTGTCGCCGACTGGATTTACCCCTTGGCGCCACGTTATCGATGAGAATCAGGCAAAGTCCCAAACAAGTATAGTTCGTTTGCGGTTGCGATGATCCTCCACCTTGAGAAGGGCACGGCCAATTTCTTCATCGAGGGACATCTGCGGCACAAGAGAAGGTTGAAGTCCTGCGGTGAACGATCCCATTCCAAGTTTGGGTTTCATCTCATAAGTGAAGGGAAACCCATGGTCGGAGTATGTGATGGTCTGCAAGATCAACCCAGACGCCTTGAACGGGGCGTGTTGCACCACAACTCCTCGATGGACTCCATAGACACCCATTTGAGTGCCATGATAATCCACAACGGGGTAGTGGTGGACTTCACGAATTGTCGTTTCAATGGTCGCTATATTGACGCCATCGTCATCGCGTGTCAGCCTAATCAAGTGGAATTCGCGTTGCGTGATGATGGCACATTGCGGTTCGGTGTCGTGCGGGAAGGTAGGGACAACGGGGATGATAGCGACGAGCTGGGGCGGTTCTACCCCCCATTCTTCGGTCGGCGGGGGACTTTGCTCCCAGAGAGGATCAAGAGTTTCCGGGGTATCACTGGTTGAAAGCGACGACGGTGCCTCAAAAACCATGATCTCATACCGTTTCGCAACGAGAAACAGACTCGGGCCTAAGGCCATCAGCTCCGGGCGATCCTGAGCGGCAAATATTAACACAATGGGTCCTGTCAAGAGACTAAGTACTCACGATGCGAGGTATAAGACCTAAATTGTGCAAGGGTGAACTTGGCGCATTCGTGTCGAAGGATAGTTGGAAGACGAGTCGGAGCCGATATATAAAACTACCGCTCGTGGGGGTTGAGACAACCGCCAGCGTGCCATCGTACAGCGTCCATGCCAACATGACGTCATCGGGAATCCAAATTCGTGCCAGGACAGCGAGCGGTCCAGCTCGAGTGAAATTCAAGAGAGTAAT
The DNA here is from genome assembly GCA_018850815.1 of Asterophora lycoperdoides. Lineage (NCBI taxonomy): Eukaryota > Fungi > Basidiomycota > Agaricomycetes > Agaricales > Lyophyllaceae > Asterophora > Asterophora lycoperdoides. Next base: position 38,995 of record JABCKJ010000036.1, read on the forward strand.
TTATGCTGATCTCTGTGCCTCTGGTTGTCGCTCTGAGATGGTCGAGGGGTAAGGGTGAATGAGTGTTCTTGTTGGCGGTACAGTTGGCAGAGAAATTACCTGCGGAGGCCCGAAAAGAATCTTCCTACGGCAAGCAGACGATTTTGAAGCTTTGTAGACCATACAATCTGAGAAATCACGTCATCTCCACGAAGAGGCGAGCAGGGTACGACCTCTGTCGTGTTTCCGTTGTCATAATCCAACGTCTGAACACTCCCGTCCGTGTGGACGACGAGAGCCTTTTCCTGGCCAGGAATAGGTAGACAAACGGTCCTGTCCTCCGAAAATGGTAGGTAAAAAAAGCGTTGACGAATCGGCACAGCGCCCTCTTGCAACCATGCCCGCTCACATGGCGCGAAGTCGAAGTGCGGGTAATGAGAATCGTAACAACGTGTCTGTTGCCCCGCGTGGCGTTTGGAGGAGGTCAATCGCACGGTTTAGATGAAGCCATAGACTTGGTTCGTCCAGTAACATGCGCATGCATTTAGAAGTCTGCGATTACAGAGTCCATTAGCGAGGTCGGAGAATGGTGGTTAGGAAACTTCTGACCGAGCACATCGCGATAACATCGTCGATGCATAATTGATACAAAATGAGCAGCAAGATATCCATGGGTAGCTGTGAGAGCATGGCACTAGAATACTGTGTGGCAGAAGGAGATCAAACGCATTTTGAAGGATGGCTCCCTGGCGGCGGTGCAGGCTTGCATCGTGGCGCCCTCACAAGTAGCACCTCGTTGATGTCTACAAAACACATTTAAGAACCACATATTCATAAAGGGACGCTTACCCCGTAGACTCAGGCAAGAAATAAGCCGCAGAGGCCTCCAGTCCGGCAATGTCAGCTCAACTGAGCTCGGCTTCAATAAATCGGCAAAGGTTCAAATCCTCTTCCTTGAAACTGGGATCTTAAAAACCACTCAGGCAGGCAAAGGCAAGCAAAACGAGTCGATTTTGAACTGCTCCAAAGCAATGATACATACTATACGTTAACTACTGCTTGATCCCCAAGAACAGTAGACCTCTCTTTGCCAATTCCACCGCACCTTCAAGCTCCCTCGCATCGCTCGCAGTCCACCGCACATCTGTCCCTATCTCCTCCGGCGTCTTACCGCTCCTCACGGCAGTCTCGAACACCGACTTCCGCGAGTTGAGGGCCGCCATTGTTCGGGGATCGGAGTGCCCTGTAAAGATGACGACGGCGGTGCGAGGTGGTAAGGAGCTGTGTAGAGTTTGGAGTTGAGCGTTGAGCGTCTGTAGGAGGGACTGCAAGGCCTCAGGCGTCGGGGGCTCGACAGGCGGTGGCGGGGGTGCATCAGACGAGGACTTCGACGTTGTCCCTGTAAACAGCAACGGTTAGGCCCTCCCATTGGAAATTTTCTAATCTAGAGAGAGACAAGGCTACGCACACCCATTGGCATCCGCCAACGCCATAAACCTCCCGAACGCAAACTGATGCGAGGGAATGACCTCCAACAGCCCCTTAAGCACCTCCCCGTCGTCCTTACACCCCACAGCGGTATTAGCCTTATTCCCATGCATAACCGACGGGTTCCCATGGTCCACCACAGCACTCTTAATGCTCCCGACACCACCCCCCGCCCGGCGCGTCGAGCGCGCCATCCTTTCAAATATCGACTCCATGTCCGTCTTGAACTCCCCGAAAGCGGGTCCGTTCTCGATCTTCTTCTTCAGGAGATCAAGACACGCCCGCGCGTCCTCTTCGGGGTCGTGCCCGCCCTCGCCACCCGTCTGGATATCGCGCGCACACCATTTTTTGGTGAGCCATGCGAGACCGGGCTTGAGCGGCCGCCCGCGCGGGTGGTGGTACATGAGAGCGGTGTCGATGCACAGGGGGTGGCAGAGCTTTAGGGCGTTGAGGTCGGATTCGAGGGAATGCCCGAGGAGGATGGGTGTGGGTGGCGGAGCGGAGGGAGAGGATGTCGAAAAGGGGTTGGGAGGGGGCGGGGAGAGGAGACGGGTGATGTGTGCTTGGACTTGAGATAGGGTTGTAGTTACTGGTGCGAGCGCTTCCGCTGTGATGCCTGACCACCTGTCGTGTAAGGTGAGCTCTATGATCCGTCCAAATGAGGCAAACTATTACATACCGTGTTAGATAGTCGGTGATGGGTTTCTGCGGTTTGACCAGCTGGTCGTAAACGACTTTCTCTGTATGGAAGTCGATGATGCAAACTCTTGTGAGCTCCTTGCCGTCCTCTGTGAGACACTAAAGATACCCGCTTAGCCGCTTGCTTGCCAATGTCAACTTCCGAAAAACATACCATTTCACAATCGATAGCATAGATCTTTTGTTTTGTTGCGTTGTTGGCCGTCACGGGAACATCCAACATGCCTTTCTTGGGAGGCTCTGGTGTCTCCAACCATCCGGCAGGCTTTTCAAATACGTCCGCCATATAGGAAGGAATTGGATATTCGTTTTCAATCATTTGCTCCAAAGTCAGAAGATACTGCGTTGGATCGCGATTCTTGACGTTTTCTGCTGTGTGCGAAGTAAAAACCTTCATTCCCAGAAATAAAATCTGGAACGTACAATAAAGTCTTTGCATCGCCCGCTTGTTCCTTTCCTCGCCACTGACTGGTCCATGGAAAAAGGCGCTCAGGACACTGTGCATCCGATAGAGATCCCCAGGGGCGCGAGTGGGGCACGCATGGCTGAAAGTCTGGGCGATGAACGGGACATTCGGTGGAGGACCTGCGTCGGGCGTTCTAGGCAAGAGAGGTATTGAGAGAGGGATATTTGGATTTACAGTGGCAGAGGTCGGAATGGGAGGGAGAGACAGGAGTTCAGATGTAAGGCCTGGTATTAAAACGGCGACAACTTTTTGGATGAGTTGGGCGTTCTGTGATAGACTGTTACAGGTTACAGCTGGGAAGAAATGACCCGACGTACATCAATGCGAAGCCAGTTTGGTGGGGGCGCATCCGCTATTATGTGCACAACGAGTTGACGGATTTCCTATGGTCAAGTTAACAAAATTGAGAGTAAGGTGGGGCTCGTGAACATACATCGATTCCAATGGCGTGATTTCTCTTGGTGATTTCTGCGTTATTATACATGAAGCGAGGTTGCGTCGTCTGGACAGACGAAAGCACGAATTTAGTAAGTTGTGGATATAAATGAGGTAGAATGCAGAAATGAGAAGAACACACACACATCCAGTTTGACCTCTGCTTTCTTCACCTTCTTTTGCTTGCGTTTTTCGACTTTGGTCCAACCATCCGTGGCGGTCGCGTCAGAGTTTGAAGTGCCAAGATCGTTGGTCTTCGATTTTTTGGATTTCGGTGTCTCTGCTGACGTGGGCGAAGATATCTGTACTCTCTTCATGGCCGTTGTGAACCACTGCTAGTGCCGATCGCTTACTTGCAAAAATGGAGTTTGGACATAAGGAGGTCGCCAAATATCGGATGCAAAGGCGGTCCGGGGTCCGGCCCACGCCACACAATTGCTTGTTATGCACCCAATCAAGTCGTCAACTTCTCAGCCGAGTCAGCCGAGTCAGCCTTTCCAGCCGAGAAAGTATACATTTTAAAGCATCGCATCATGGTACATCTGTCGTTCTTAAGGTGTACTATTCTGCCTTCGGACATGGGCGTTCAATTCCATTTTGGAAGAGTGTCTCAGACATGATTCTTCCTTCCCTTGAAACTCAAGTTGCGCCTACTTTCCACCATTAGCATTGCAGTGGAACCCCGAGCATGGACGCCGAAATCTTAGCGAACTCATCAGCCATCGCTAGCGTTCCCATCGATACCGAGGTTAGACGATTACTGGCACGGTCAAATTTGGTGGACGAAAGATTCCAGCGCATTAAGGTCGCCCTCACCGAAATCAGAGGTTGGAATCATTTCCACCCTGAGCAGAACCACGACCGGGGAAGCTCCAAGTCCAACCCGTTCCAAAGTGATGGGGACAGAGGCTCGCGCCGTATGGCGCAAAAGCTGCTACCAGTATGGGTGACATACCAAAAGGCGAAGGCGTTCATTCTTTCAATAACATCTGCAACTAAACTTGCCTCATGTTATGACAGCGTTTTGTATCGCTCTGCGAAATGTCTAGTGCCGCTGCGACAAGGGCTCGGAATAATGCGCACCGTCAGTACCACGGGATGCCACCATGCCGTCAGGCTCGGGTAGAGCTCAATACTGACTGACATGCACTGTGACAACAGTGTTCTCGAAGACAATTCTCCACATGATACTGAGCGAAACAACGTCCATCGCCCAAAAGCACGCCGAGCTTACGCGTTTCTTCCAGGTTTCTCTATGACGTTTGTATCGCGAAGAGCAAGTTTACTGAATCAAACTCTAGCATATGGTTGCTGCATCTGACAGGAGTCACATCGAAAAGGCTGCTCGCGACAAAGAGATCCACGCTCTCAAGGACGATATACAAACATTCTTGGAGGAATCTATGATGCATGTCTGGGGCCATCACTTGGACGAGGATATGAAGTATTTGTCGGATGAGATCAATGCGTAAGTTGTTTCTAGCGGTGCTCATCATATTTTGGACTGAAGTGCCGTTGATTGACAGAGGTGTTTTGGATAAAATGAGCAATTTTTCGTGGATATGGGATCTCGTGAGCAAACGCCACAAACTGATGTCTTCAGATCGAAACTGACATTTACCAGACCATTAGCGATGTTTCGCTGTTGAGAGACAGTGACTTTGAGCGCATTCGGACTGACGCGGTACGTTTACATCATACATCAACTGCACTTCTTCAGTTGCAGACTCAAGGCGGACTCGATAGTCGCTCCATAGTCGCATCGAACACATGAAAACTACATATGGAATCCTAGAGGTAGCTCTAGCAGAGTATGCTCTAAAGATCGGTAAACGCTCCATGTCTAAAATATAGACTACTAGAATGGCAACCTGTGTATCAGAGTTGTCGAAGCTGAAGACCCAAGAACAAGTCCACTCAGGCTCATAATAAGCACACGGCTGAATGGAAGTGTGATGGTTAAAGCCAGGTCAATTGTCAACGTTCAACGTTCAGTATTGAATAGATGAAGATCAAAATAGACCTCGCCATACTCAGAGTGCCAGCTGAGTACGTCCGCCGTCCGTGCCACGTGTTGGTAGGCACAAAGGAGGCATTAAAAGTGCCAGTGTGCTGAGGTGCTGTGGCCCCCGCTCTGTCTTGGGCGGCGTCGTTTCTGCTGTTTGCATGCTAGGCGGAAGAGGTCACCTTGAACAAACCATGAAGCCACCGCCATGTTGTTGTTTTCGTCGTGGCCGATCTGACGGAGGCTCAGGCTAATCGTTATCGTTTGAACGCGTTGGTGGCTAGTAGTAGTGTGTGCGGCACTGTCACTGTAGTCTCCTAAACAGACCTAAATAACAGATGACAATCGATCTGTTTGATTGAGGTCTATTGAGGTCTGCTCCAACATAAGCGTTGTTTGGTGAAGGGTCCCGTTCGGTGTTAACGGCGGCTTTAAGTGAAGAAACAACAGGCACAAGTGGCATGTGACCGCTGAGATTAGATTAGATATTGCACAGACATCCTGGCCTCATTGTTGAAATTTTATATTAGAGTCTACATCTCCTGTCACTGTGGAGTTGGTGGCGTCCGTCGTGGGAATGGCACGTGACCTTCACGCCCACGCGCCGGCATCTGCCAATAGTGACTGTCACTGGCGGGCCGCGTGTGTATGTTTCAATTTGAACCATTGTGCTGGCCCCTAGGACTTAACACATCTACTTATGACATCTGACAGCCCTCAGGTCGTGCAGATATACACCAAGCAGCCTACATACTCATGCTCCAAATGCGCTGCAACCATTGTGCGCATATTCGACTTGGCAATCTTCTTTGCAAGGCGAACGCTGAGAATTCGAGTATAGGTCCTCCAGGATGAGCTAATTAGCAAAACATTCTCTGGGCGGAATGGTCGGGGCTAGTTAGTACATCTTATGCGACTCATGACGATGTAAAAAAAAACTGACCTCGCTGTAGTCTCATGAATTCTGCAGAGAATGTAAGGCTTGGAAGACTTGAAGACCGTCCGTTGATGTAGGCAACCACACTTATCAATGTCATCGATCCGCCCCCTAATTCGTGCTTTGAAGGACGGGGACCCACACTGTTGCGGATGTCTTCTGTGTAGGATGCAACGACCGTCTAGGTTGGTTCTACCATAAGGCGAGCGAGAATTCACAGAAGTACAAAGAGGGTACGTCTCAACTACTCCTTCAAAAACCAACGTTGCTTATTTCTGCGCCAGGGAAGTATCTGCTAGAGCGGGAGAAACTCGCCAAGGAGAATGCCTGGAAACTGGGCGATTAATCGATGGTGATCGTGATAGTACGTGCTAACACTGGCGACAGGTGGGTGACGCGGGTGTGGCATTTCGCGATACATGCATTCTTCAACAATCTAACACCTCTTTCCCCTCCAATGTTTACATCCCAGTTCTCCAGAGTAGCTCTCGTTCCGAAACGCTCCATCCTCCCCTTTCCTTCACTTCCGTTTGATTTATCACTCGCACACTCACAGTTTATTATCACGGACCTAATCTTTGTCCTCTCAAGTCTCCGATGTTCCCAGTACCACCAATGAGCTCGCCGAGCCTTGCTTCACTTCGCATAGAAAGCCGCCGTCAGCGTCAACGGGAACTTGGAGACCGGTGGCACTGCAAGGGTCAGAGGGGGGGTCTGGCGCAAGCATATGGGAGGGGCGAAGGCGGAGGAGAAGTCGTTGCGAGCTGAGGGGGATTGCAGTTCAGCGTGCCGAAGGAGGGATAACGTTTTGGGCGGGACGATGAGGAACAGAGGTATGTCCGCATCTCATCGACTTGGTCTGCCCAGAGCATCAATACTCACGATATGAGGACGCAGCTTCCGCGACATCATCCGTGCATGGAGCGCGACCATGAAATACTTCCCAATGGCGAGCTCACCGAGATCGGTGAGAAGGATATCAATCTGAGTGGTTCATGCTATTTCCCGCACTTCCCAGGCGGTCACCACATATTTTTTCCTGATTACTCTATGTACGAGTTAATGAATCTTCCTTGTAGGCCCGCGTGCCCTTGGCTTGCGCTGTATACTCTCAATCAATCTGACGTACATAGTACTGCTCGACGATGTCAGTCCTCGATTGGCGGCGAGACGATGTATAATGCCGCTAGGGGGCCCTGACGGCTGCAGGGCCCGCTCAGTGAGTGCCATGTGTGTCGTGTATGATGAGGGGTGGTCGCCGAGCAGCAATTATAGCGCTAGCCCTACTTGTGGATAGCGTGATAGAATTGCAAAGTCAAAGTAGTAGATAGTATGTGACCACATTCAACTTCGCAAACGTTCAAGGTCGATATCGATCTGATATCGATATTTACATAAAATGAACAAATGAACGAATGCAACAAAAACGGAAGACAACTGAGTTCATGAGTTCATTCCGTGTCTAAAATCTTCGCATTGAGCTTGACCTTTACGCGGCAAACGCGCTCGTGGCGTTCCCGGGAATCTTTCCGAGCTAAGACCTTTTTGCAGCCCAGGCAATATCGCCTATTGCCGGTTTTGTCTTCGTAAATTTGCTCCTTCGTCTTCCTGTCATGTACTGTCGATTGATGTCTCTGGAGATCGGCTCGACGAGTGAAGCGCCTCCTGCATCCATTTATGGTGCAGGTTGTTGCGGCAAGTGACCGACTTCCGGGAAGTCGTCGCGCTTTGATTTCCCGTCCCGCCGCTGAACTGGCGTCGAAGGATGGGGAATATGCTTCCCACTCGGAATGGCCACTTTCATCGTCGCCGTCATTACCGTTGTCGGAATTGGCAGAACCATCCCAGTAATGACTGGCAACGTTGTGAGTTCTACTTGAGCGGCGAAGCTTCTGGAACTCGGTTTCCTCATCGTATCGAGCGTGAGTTACACGATATATCGCGGCAGCGGACGTAAGGTCTGCTGCAGATGATTTTCTATCGCCTTCGGAAAAATTGATGGCGATGTCTGAGGGTGCGGACTCTTGTTTTGGCCTGGCTGGACTTGATACACGTGGCGTAAGACATCTGTCATGACCAAACGAGGACGCGTTGAGGTCATGGGGCAATGTAGCGGCTGAGGACAATGGAAAGTCGTCTGGAGATGGATCCTCGCATTTCTAAAATACGACGTCGGTCGCAAAGGAATGGGACGTAAAAAAGCGGTACTCACCGCACAATTGTCCCCGATTGCCATCAAAGAATCCTCCGCCGCATGATTCAAGAGCACATCCGGCTGAGGAAAGACATCGGGTTCAACTTTCCAGAACGAGGACTCCCGCTGTAATTCTTGAGACCTGGCAGAATGTTTATCTCCTCGCACACTCTCTTTTCACTTATGTCGACTTACTGTAAAGGCCTCTCCTCAGGAGCAAACGTGTCGGGGAATGTAGCGGCTGAGGACAAAGGAAGATCGTCTAGAGACGGATCTTCGTGTTTCTGAAATACAACGTCGGTCGCAAAGGAATGGGACGCAAAAAAGGGTACTTACCACACAGAAGTCCCCGATTGCCTTCAAAGAATCCTCCGCCACAATATCCGACTCAGGAACGTCGGTTTCAACTTTCCAGAACGGGGACTCCCGCTCTAATTCTTGAGACCTGGCGACAAAAATGAAAAGAAAGAGTGCGAGGAGATGAACTTCCCGACTTACTGTAGTAAAGGATCCCTCTCCTCAGGAGCAAACGCATCGGTGTTGACGTATAGATTGACGAAGTTCTCGAAATTAGACTCCGCAGTGATGGACTCCGTATCGCACGCTTCTAGTAGCATGCCCTCGAGGAGTAAGTATTCAGGGGTGTGCACCGGAGGAGGGAGGTGGACATCCAGGAAAGGAGAAGAGGCCATTTTTCACAGTCAAAGACTTTCTTTCGTTCTTGCAATTGATCCTAGATGACTACATATATGTCCCGGCTGTGGGCGCCCAAACAAAAGCTTGGACGGAGCGCACCGCATTTATTTTTTTTGCCTCGAAAAAAGACACAAGGCACGGAAAAACACACATGGCAGGTCGAGGAGGCGCAGAGCAGACGTCCAATATGTCACACAAATCCAGAATATCGGGCCTCGAGAAAGGCATCTGTGGCAACAAGCGTGATGGCTTCAAATCAGAGCGCGAACCAAGGAAGACAGTATCGGAACCGAACCCAGAATGATGACACATGGGTGTGCTCTTCATCTGGGTGTGAGAGCCTCGTTCCAAGGTTAGCCAGGAGTACGAGACAAAAAGTTGCTTCCCAGGTTTGTGTGCACTTCTCGTCCCTATCGATCAACGCTCGAGTTGATTCATGGGGTTTGGCCGAGGAATCGAGTGAGACCGCCAACAATTAAGTCGGCGTTACCGTAAGGAACGAGGAGAACCATCAGAAGTTATGGAGGAAAGATAGTTGGGTTGTGGGTCAAAACCGAGTCGGTACCCTTCAGATTTCCCGGTGCCTTCGAGGGAAACATTTCGCCTCGGAGGAGTGCATCCAGGTGTTCCGAAGTTTCCCTTCCCAACGGAGTCGAGTCGTCAACGGCGATTCGAGAGGTTATCCGATCTGTGGACGCCGTTAGTAGAATTGTAAAGTGTTTTTTGCGTGAGCACTTTCCAGACCAAATTACGGCGAATCCTTGTCAGCCCGGGTTACAAGGACCCACAACTTCCCATATGATCACACGAGATTGAGGGATTATCACATCAAGGAAATTTTTTTTACACCTGACCAATCGATTGTCTTTCCACACATAAGAATCCTTTGTAGGTGCTCACCTTGATCTCGAGGGCGCCACTGAAATGGAGTGCACGGGGACGTATGTTGCTGGCACTCTGGCACGGCCCGCCGACACACCGTATCGTCTGCAGATTGCGGTCTGTGGCCTCAAGAAACTACGGCGGTGGCTCGCCGTTACAGAAAGTGCTCAGCCTAATGCTGGCCGGGATAACGCCGCGACCGAAGTCGATTGGTGGAAGTTTCAAGATCATAGATGTAACCGTCCCTTATGCACTGGCCATATTTGATAGTAGGATGAATCCGGAGTCCAGGTTGTACTCAGCGACGTTTGTTCAACTATGTAAGCACAGGGTGTGGATGTAGATGGCTGGCCTGTTACGTCGTTGGAGAGTAATGCCGTCGTCCGCCGACCGGAGAAGCAGATCCATTCCTCCATCGTTCGGGAATGTATGTATCGAGACCCCGGCTTAGGCTCTGTGCTGATCAGATATTCGATGAGACTTGCGAAGTGTCAAGGAGGGGATTATCGAACCGATGTCATTAGAAATCCCGATTGTCATGAGACGAATCGCCGATGGGCGCGCGTCAAGAGTTCGCGGGGCGCGCGTCTCTAGAGTCTCCTCATGGTGGATGTTAGATCCTGGACGGAATCCGCAATGTTGCTAGGAGAATTTGGGGTGCTGTGTGTTGGATGAGAAGCTCTATTGGCCTGGAATTTAAGAAGTTGAATCATTGAAGATAGATGTACGACAAGCAGCGACGCACGGAGTAAAGCGTGGGGGCTTGGCTGTCCAGTACGGCCCTTAGCTGCTCATTTTTGAATTTAGCAGCTCCATGATGCTTCCTTTTTATGGCTTGCTTTGCATCTGCATGTTTGTTTGATGTTTTCCCACCAGACTTGACACGTCTTGGTTGAGCCATAGCTCGGAGGAGAAGAAGATTTACAACGGAAGGTCGGAATCCGGATTCGACAAGGTCGCTTATGTAAGTAACTACCGTGCACGAATCTGGCACAGAACCTGGCTTTGAACGTTCGTTGACTTCTCCTTACCTGGTCATTGCTACGTCTGGACGCGAAAGGGCTCAGGGATGGCTGATACACCAACTCTGAGCGTTACTCTGTTGGGTGCAGGTCAAGAAGTGGGGCGGTCGTGTTGCGTGTTGCAATACCGGGGAAGGACGATAGTCTGCGATGCAGGAGTTCACCCCGCGTACAGCGGAATGGCTTCTCTCCCATTCATTGATGAGTTGGACTGGAGTACAGTGGATGCTATCCTCGTTACACAGTACGCCACGCCGATTCTGTTCCAAAATCCATCTGACCCATCCGTCAAGTTTTCACTTAGACCATGCTGCATCTTTGACTTATATTACTGAAAAGGTGCGCCAGTGACTTATTAAGAAGGTTGCGAGAGACTGATCCTACTGCTAGACGAACTTCAGAGATGGCAAGGGCAAAGTCTACATGACACATCCCACGAAAGCTGTCCATAAGTTCATGATGCAGGACTACGTCCGGATGAGGTTTGTTGCTATCTGACACCGAGGATCTCTGCTCACAACGTGCTCATAGTTCTTCATCTTCTGACGCACTTTTCTCTCCGTTGGATATGTCAATGTCACTGGCCTCAATCATCCCGGTATCAGCCCACCAACTCATTACTGTATGTCCTGGCGTCTCCTTCACCCCATACCACGCTGGCCACGTTCTTGGAGCGTGTATGTTTCTCATAGACATCTATGGGCTCAAAATCCTCTACACTGGCGACTACTCGCGCGAAGAGGATCGACATCTCGTGAAAGCTGAACTTCCACCTATTAGACCAGACGTCCTGATTGTCGAGAGTACCTACGGTGTTCAGAGCTTGGAAGGACGAGAAGAAAAGGAGCAGCGATTCACGACTCTTGTACACGCGATCATCAAACGGGGTGGCCACGTTCTTTTACCTGCGTTCGCTTTGGGTCGTGCGCAAGAGCTGCTTCTTGTGTTGGACGAGTACTGGAAGAAGCACCCTGATCTCCACAATGTGCCGATATACTACGCGTCAAGTCTCGCCCGGAAATGCATGGCCGTTTACCAGACCTATATCCACACCATGAATTCCAACATTCGTTCAAGGTTCGCAAAACGCGATAATCCCTTTGTTTTCAAGTAAGTTTAAAATATCGGAACCTGCAGACATTTATTGACATGCCCTGCTAGGCATATTTCACATGTACCGCAAACACGAGGATGGGAGAAGAAAATCGCCGAAGGTCCACCATGCGTCGTCCTCGCGAGCCCTGGGTTTATGCAGACAGGACCAAGTCGTGAGCTATTCGAGCTCTGGGCGCCCGATTCTCGCAATGGCCTCATCATTACTGGCTACTCAATCGAAGGAACATTGGCTAGGGTGAGTAACAACTTTGGAAACGCGAATTTAAATACATATCCCTCCTGTATTTACTGTGACCAATGGACATTGTTTTTCCCACTCGATGCTGGTCACCCCTTCAATGCGCGACCCGTCCATGTCCCTTTCGTGAATTACTGCGCGAAATCTCGTTCCAAGGCTTACGATCACCTTATCATAGGACATCATGACAGAGCCAGAAGACTTCATCTCCCTCAAAGGCGCCACAATTCCCCGCAAGATATCCGTCGAGTACATCTCGTTCAGCGCGCATGTCGACTACTCCCAAAATTCGGAGTTTATCGAGGCCGTCAAGGCGCAGCCCGTCGTACGTCCTCTTGACAATCTTTCTGCTACTCACTTCTCTCACTTACGACACTGCAGGTTCTTGTGCATGGCGAACAAAACGCGATGGCCCGTCTGCGCGGTGCAATGACCTCACGGTACAAGGAGCGCGACGAAGATGTCAAGATCCACACACCGCGCAACCTCGAGACTCTGAATCTCTCATTCCGCGGAGAAAGGGTCGCTAAGGTGAGCTGAATTTTCGCATCCTTGATTGACTATGGGAAGTTGACCGCCGACACAACCCTGGTTAGGCCATTGGCACACTCGCAGACAAGCCACCCCAGTCGAACGACGTTCTTTCGGGTCTGCTGGTCGCGAAGGACTATTCGTACACCCTACTTGATTCTCGTGATCTCAGGGATTTCACAGGGCTGTCAACATGCACGGTCACGCAGCGGCAGAAGATCGTTGTGGGTGTCCGGTGGGACCTTGTTCGGTGGCATCTGGAGGGTATGTACGGGAGTGTCGAAGAAGGTTTGGACAAGGACGGGATCCCGACAATGCGGGTAAGCAACAAATTGACTACTTTCAACTCGTACTGACCTTCAACCGTATATGCAGGTGATGGGTGCTATCGACGTGAAGCAATCGAACGATCAAGAGCTAACTTTGGAGTGGGAGTCGAGTGCCAGCAATGATATGATTGCGGACTCGACTCTAGCCCTCATTACGGGAATCGACAAGAGCCCCGCTTCTGTCAAATGTAGATACCGTCCTTCCGTTTCCGGTTCTGCCTACTGACATCGAGTTACTTCCAGTGACAACACAACCACACTCGCACGAACACACGCATTCACATGAACACCCACATTCTGACCGTCACACTGAGACCTCGCCTTTCATTCGCATTCAGAGGCTCATCATGTTCCTCGAAGCGCATTTCGGGACAGTCGATCTGCACATACCAAATCCAGATGATGAGGATGACCTGGAGCAAGGCGAGGACGACCATGATCCTTGGATGAATGTGAGACTTGATGAGGCAGACGCCCGAATCAATCTTCTTACACTGGTATGTTCACACTTTATCTCCTCCACTGCACTTGCTCTGTATTGGCTTCAGGACTGATGATTGTTGTGCGCCTAGTCCGTTTCGAGCTCAAACGAAGCGCTTAGGAAGCGGGTGGAGGCTGTTCTTGATATGGCAGTTACGACAGTCAGTTCGTTGGCGGAGTCATTCACAGCGAAGGTTCCCGACGAGGAGGAGCCCTCGAAGGAAAAGGATCCAAGCGCGATCGGCGTCGAAGATGCCTCAAATGGACGTGACGACGTCAAGCGGTCGAAAGGATCTGGCGAAAATGAGCGGGATGTCGCAGTGCACGAAAACGAGAGTGATGACTCGGATGGAGGGCTTCTTGAGGTCCACGATTGATTCACTTATTATTTGTAGGTTTTGTATTGTACCAGTGAAGGATATATCCATCCATTTGGCGTATGAAACCCTAGGAAATCGCTCGAAGATGAAGGTCAGGTCTTGTCCTATAGATAAAGATGGAATTACTCTGCCATGTCGAAGTATTTAAAAATAACGGATCGCCTGACATGAACATATTAACATGTTCGTGTTAAGTCTAAGGTTCTTACGATATCGAGTAGAGGTGAAATTACACAGGCGTGCTCAAATACTCAAAAAATATAGGATCAGGCAAAGTCCCAAACGTACAAAGTTTATTTGTTGTTGAATAGATCCCTCATGTTGAGAAGGGCACGGCCAATTTCTTCATCGAGGGTCACCCTCGTCACAAAAGAAGATTGCTGTGGGCTGGTGAACGATTCCATTCGAAGTTTGGGTTTCATCTCATAAGTGACTGAGGGAAACCCGTGGTCGGAGTATGTCACATCATGGTCTGCAAGATCAACAACTCAGTGGATCGTTGCAAGATAATTCCTCGATGGACACCGATTTCAGTACGATAATGTTTTGCGCCGGGGTGGTGGACTTTATGAATTGTCGTTTCAATGATCACTATATTGACGCCATTGACATCGCTTGTCAGCCTTATCAAGTGAAAATCGCGTTGCGTGATGACGCCACATTGCAATTCGGTGTGGTGCAGGAAGACGGGGACAACGGGAATGATAGCGACAAGCTGGGGTGGTGCTGTGGTCCCTCAGTCTTACCATGCAAGGTATGTGTCCCCCCTTGTGCAAGGGTGAACTAGGCATATCTCTGTCGAAGTATACTTCTCGGAGCTGAAGCCTTCTACGATCGGAACTGGTGTAAGAGACAGCCGCCAGCATGTCATGGTACAGCGCCCATGCCAACATGATGTCATCGCCAAACGCGTGCAAGGAAAGTCGAAGGAAAGCGAGGGGTCCATCGGAGTGAAATTCAAGAGCATTCTTGCTACAGCAAGCAAGTGCTTTTGAACTTTTGTAGACCGAACAAGGTGGGGATGCACTTGGTGTGCACCAAGAGACGAGCAGGGTTCGACCTCCCCCATGTTTCCGTTGTCCAAGGTCTGAATACTTCCCAGATTGACAATGAGGGCCTTTCCTGGCCAGAAAATGGTAGACAAAGGCAGTGCGTCGAAAAAGCTGATGAGGGATCTTTTTCAAGGGTCCTGATTCCTTGAACGCTCGTGCCGATACAAGGCAGTTGTATCTGACATCTGTCGCAACGGGGTGTTACTGTGGCCTCCCAGGTGAGCATCAACGTTATTCGGGACTATTGCACTAGCACCATGAGGAAGCATCCCGCGGCAGGATCAGAGAAGCATTTGTGGCTCAGAGCTCTGTAGTGATCTGAATCCAGTTTCGTTGATATTATCCATCGAGAGCAGCGAAGGATCAGAATGCCTCGGACAATGTAGAATTGATGGTGGGGATGACTGATACTTAATGCCCATTCAAGCCAGGGGCGTTCCAAGATGCCTTGAACATGAGCGCCCGAATTGTGATCTGCCATCAAGCACAGGATCTCGTGGATCACTCGTGAATCGTGAAGTGAACAGCTTACCAATGGATCCCAGAATTGTAAGTTCAAAGGAAGTTGCTCTAGAATACACGCATACCAAGCAGATCAAGAAGCAGAGTATTTCGTTCGTGAAGACAAGTTCGCGGCGTAGATGTATAGGAAGATCGCGCATTTTCGGTGCCAAATTGAGGTGAGTGTACAGAGGGGCGTCTTGGAATTCGTCTATTCAAGTTGAAGGGCAAAGGAGCAGCTTGGAACAGGACCAGTGTGGTTGGTGATGCAGCCGGAGTCACGTCTCAAGGTTATATACTAACCGTATTTAGAGCTCAGCTGCTTATTTCCGACCCTCATGTCCATTGCTTTCCGCTCCTTATCCAGTCATTCAGCCTCCCCTTGGCATTCCGGAGGCAGCGTTTTCAAGAGATTACCCCGCCGTTGTTTCTCGTTTACTGCTCCAGCACGAACAAAATCAAAACTCGACCTCCCACCGGAAAACGAATGGCGGAAACACTTCCCGAACGCGGTGCGCGTCAGTCATCGCGTGTCTTTGCGCAATGCCGAGACAGCCGCAAAGCTTGCTGACGCATTTGTGCCGGAGGGCTCAGAGGGGAAGGTTATCGTGGAGGCGTTCCCGGGTGCGTTATCAAGACATTGAATTACACGAGAAGGTCAATTGACGACAACTTGAAGGACCTGGACAGTTGAGCAGAGCGCTCCTGAACCTCCCCAAAAAGAGAATAAAGAAGATTATCATCCTGGAAGACTGGGAACCGTTTCTTGAATATCTACGGGTGAATCGACTTCTTAGACTAAGACTCGCTTGAAATGGTCCTAAGATTCCATGCAGCCACTACAGGAAGCTGACCCTCGGGTCATCATCGTCGACAAGGACGGCTATAACTGGGACTCGTACCAGCTCATCTCTGAGCAAGGGCTACTCGATGACGTTCCCAAGCTCGAGTGGGACCAAGGCCGTGTGTTTACTCCAGGCTGAATTGCTTACTTGTACTGAGATATCCCAGTCCACCCTTCCCTCCAGTTCATTTCCCACCTCCCTTCGACAGTCGCGGGCGAGCAGTTGATTTCCCAGTTCCTCCGCACGGTGCCGGAACGACAGTGGCTCTTCCAGTATGGCCGTGTACCACTGAGCTTCCTATTGAGCGAACACGTTTACAAGGCATGTCCACTCACCCTCAGTGCTGACTTGAAAGTAACCCTCTCGCAGCGCGTAGTAGCCACCCCACAATCCCCCGCCTCTCTGTGCAAAGTCTCCATCGTCGCGTCCGCCGTCGCGTCTCTCAAACCCGCGCTCCCCTTCCCCATGCTGCAGCCCTACGACCACCACTTCCACCCCGTCAGCAGCGCGTATGCGATGTCAGCCGATATGAAAAAAAGTAGCCGCGCTGTCGGTCTGCCGTTTGCGAGCCTGCAGGTTGAGCCGCTCGAGGAGCAGCTCATTAGGAAGGGCGAGACGGACATGTGGGATTATTGCTTGAGGAGGCTGTTCGTCCGAAAGGCGACGGAACTGAAGACTGCGCTTCCGTGAGTCTTCCGCCCTTTGTTCGTAGCACCCACTAATGAAATGGACAGCGGGCTTGCACCAGGTGCGCAGACGCTTGTCAAAAAGCTCACAGATCCTACGCGTCCGGACGACGAACGCCTCGACGTTCGGAAGAAGATCAACCAGCTTGAGGCGAGGGATTGGGCTGTCCTCCTCAAGGCGTTTGCAGATTGGCCATTCAAGCCAGAGGTGCGTTTAGTGTATATGAAAGGGAGAGCACTAACGTAGTCGGTGATGTGTAGGATTTGTCAATCGGAGACTTCCAAACGCGTACTGGAAACAGCACGTAAATGAAGCCGCGAGGTTATGGGACAGTACTAGCGCAGGCCATGCCTAATATAGAGAGTAGGTTATATAATCATAATCTTTGCATGAGCCGTTGCATCCTTGTTGACTGAAACACAGAACGGCAAGAACAGCGAGACCACTCGCTGGTAAAGCATAGGTAATTCAACAGTTGACGGATGTCCAGAATAAATAAAGCGGTTATACATTCCTCACTCATTCGTCAACGAGCTGCGTCTCCTAAAATGACAATAAGTATGAGCACTATTCCATCGCAATTCGGCCCTGGTCAACGCACAATGTCCTGCGACTCCGCATCTACCACCTGCGTCTCCTCCCAACCAGAGCCGCCTGCCTCTGCCTGTCCCGGTGGCTGCTCATCTTGCGTCTCGGGCTCTGCGGCAAGGGTGCCCGCGTCCGACATCAACACGTCCGAGGCTTGTGAGGTCTGCGTCTCGTCGTCGCGAGACGCAGCGAACTTGGCGCCACTCTTGGCTTTTGCGTTCACGGCCTTCTTTTCCTTTTCCTTCTCCTTGGGCTTCGGAGGGGGCATACCAAAGAGTGTCGTCTGTCGCACTACACCCTTTTCTTTTGCGGCCGGCTTCGCAAAGGCTTTGCCTGTTCGTAGGAACGTTAGTTCGCGTAAAGCCTCAGAGACGAAGACAAGGAAGTGAGTGCACGTTTTGCATCATGTCTAGACTCGGCGTCGTCCTCGGCCGCACCAACTTTGTCGAAGAAGCTTTCACTTTTATGGATCGTCTTCCCGTTGGCATCCGCTTTTCGCGCGAAGGGATTCCGTGCCTCCTGGCCAGCCTTGCGCGCAAATGGGTTGGTTTCTGCAATACCACGTCAAGAAGCGACATTCATGCAATGAACCGAACGCTTACTTTGTCGAGGCGGAGGTGGCGTCGGGAAACTTGAATCCAAATCATCAAATTCGATGCGTTTCCGTTTGCCTTCTCCAGAAAACGACGCAGAAGACGAAGAGTCTATCGCGTCCAAATACGAGCTCGAACTTGAAGGCGGCTCTCTGGCCATTGGGGGTGCAGCCGAGGTATACCTCGTCGTCTCGATGACAGGCTCCGTCACTCTGGCCAACCTCGGCCTCTCGATAACAGGCGGTGGCCTCACATCCCCCAACAGATCCACCTTCGCACCGTTTGTTCCCAGCACCTGCACCTCCCTCAGTGGCGGATCGGGCTTCAGCCACCTCCTCCTCTTGTTCCGCGCCGCCACCAGCCTCTCGTCATTCTCCTCCCGCTCCCTTTCAAGGATCCTCAACTTCTCAGCGAGCCCGACGAGGTGATAGAACTCTGCGAGCTTGATGGCAGCGGCGAAGGTGGTCGTCTGGTGTAGTAATTTGGCGAGCTCTATGGCGCGTGCGACGTTATCGGCTTTGCAGGCGGCTTGGAGAAGGAGCATCAGTTCGCGGTCGACAGCGGCTTCGCGGGCAAGGATGGCATCGGTTGTGAGCTCATCGTCGAGGGAGTCCAGGGAGGTGGAGATGTGTAGGAGTTCACGTTCAATGCTGTGATGACGGAGTCAGTGGGGTTTAGAATGTAACATGGCAAACTAAAGCCATACAGTTCTTCCTTGGGCTCCTCGCGCCGGAATGGCATTTGCATGGGCAATTCTTGGATAAGAGGTCTCGGAAATGCCGGATGCTCTTGCCGTCCCTTGAGTAAAGCGCGCCTTCAGCTCCATTTTGTAGCTCCGTTAGGTTCCAGAACCTCGCACCTTGAGAATGAGGCACTGAAGATTACTCTCTGTGACTCCAACAGGCCAGTATGATTCGTCCTTTCCTTTCCGCCGTTCGAGTAGGTTGGTATCCATGACGCGTGCCCATGAGGCATGATGGGGTATCCGGAACTTCATGAGGACGTGGAGCCAGCCTGCGCTGTCATAGATGGCTGGAGCCTGCAGGATAATTATGTGTCAAGACCATACCACACAGGCATGGAAGGGCAGAACCCACCCCTTGGTCTGTGAGCCCTATCCATTTCAGAACATGGCCCTTCGGAACGGGTAAGACATCACGCTGCTTTACGCTGAAATCTTCAAAGTTAATAATCGAGTATGAAAGATTCTGGGAGCCTAATTCACGCCGTTGCCCCTAAGCTCTCCGCCATTGCGGTAATATAAATGGTGGAAACGTACCATCAATAGTCGTCGACCCCGCTCTATGCACCACGAACACCCACTCAGGCCCAGCAACCATCGATACGAAATCTGCACCGAGGCCCATGATCCTCCTTTCCCTCCCTGTTCCGCTCAAGAACGTCAAATCGCCCTCTGATGTTGCGACGACGACGTTACCATACCCGTGCAGGTCAGAATCGTCGTCTTGGCGCCTGAAACTCTTCAAGGGACGTAGCCCGCCTGCCGCTATGCCGAGGACAGAGGTACCAGGTCGTTTGAGCACATAGGTCCACTCGCCCTGTCTGTTCCAACCTCCATAGGGTCGATAAAGCACTTGTGCGGGATGCGCCGTTTCCGCAGGACACGCGAAGACGGCGCCACGTTCGCCTGGAGGTGATTGGATGTTACCCAACCAACAAGGTGCTGCTAGGAACAGCAAAGCTCACCAAGATATCCGAGGTGGTATCTGAAGTGATCTGTAAAATTGTATCCTTGCCGTGCAGACTTGTCAAAGAACTCTACGTTGACGATATGGTGAGTATCTTGGTCCGTGACTTCGATGACGCCGATGGTATTGTATGCTAGAGTGAGAGTCAGCAGAATATTTCCGACTCGCAAATAGCCAATTCACCGAGGTATCTCTTCTTTCGCTCCATCGGCGTGGAAGATGGCTGGAAGGGCGGTTGCGCCTTGGTGATGCTCACTATGACAATAGACGGTAAGTAACAATACGAAACACACACCAAAACACCTTACCCATCTCCTTCACGAAAGCATCGAGTTTCTTCCCGCTTCCCTCGGGCTCGTCCTGCAGTCCATCTCCAAGATCGTCGATAATCCAGTCTTCATCGTTGTCGCCATACCCTTCATGTTCAGCATCATCGCCAAGGAGCGCTCGTGGGGACTGCAATATGTCGTCAAAAAGTGCGGTCTTCGGACGAGAAGGGATTGTAGCGGCCGTGTTCGTAGTGCTGGAGCGCTTGATTGGGTCGGGGAAATTGTCCGAGATCGGCTTTGACCACCGGCTGAATTCCCCTTCACTGTCTGTCCATGCGACGAGGTTCTCTCGTGGTGAAAATGCCAGATGAGTGATAATAGCACCGGGGGTTCCAGCATGGCTGCCGAAAATAGACTGAGTCAAATGAACGGTGGCATAATGATACTGTACAAACCTTGCAATCATTCGCCGTGTCTGGGTTGTCCAAATGTGGACCTTCGATTGGGAAGCGGATGCAATGTATGTGCCGTTCGGGGAGATCGCTAGAGCCGTGATAGCCCCAGAAACTTCCTTGTCGGAAAACGTGGAGGTCTTCTTCCAGTCTGACCGAGACACAGTCACAATGTCTGGAAGAGACTGGTCAATTCTGCAAGGAAAGTCAGGTGTCGTGCGTGACTTGCCATGAGTGCGAGAGGCCACAATAAAATATGCGCCCGAGGGGTGCCATACAGCAGAGGAGTCGTGAGAGTATTCGGGCGACCTGGACTCGAAGGATGAGACAAGAAAATTTTAAGGAAAGATGTGCACAGACAAAGTGTCCCCGATTGCTGGGATGATACCCTCGATTGTAGTTTCAAGTTCAGGTTTCTCAGTGGACATATTCCAGACGAGTATTTTCCCATCGGAGCCCGATGTAGTCTAATGGGTGCGTTAAAAAAGCGTTATCAAAGAGAAGGGATTCGAGGCACACCAAGAGCGAAGAAGTAGAATTCCATGATGCTCTCCGTACACTTCCCACATGCCCCTTCAGCTGCCGCACTATCGTGATGTCCTCCAAGTCCACGACTTTGACATCAAAATTACTGTAAAACAGTCAGTGTAAGTATTGGCAAAACCAGGCCTGAGATATGGTAGGTATAGCTGTCCAACTCCCTCAGCAAGAATAGATTGCTGAGCCCAAACTGCTTCCCAATCGGAAAGCGTTTCCTGGGGGGAAACGATACATCGTCTGCGGACAAAGCAAAGCTCTTCGCTAAACATGCCAGTAGACATGCTTATTAGCTGTCGTCCACTACTCCACTACTGTGGCACCAGCGAGAAAGAATGAACGAAAATTGAGATACGCACTCTGTAGTAATGGCAACCCATTTGCCGGTTGGATCAACAGCCAGAGACCTCACTGATACACCACTTGCATCCAACACATGACCTGCGAGTTCTGAGCTGTCTTTCATATACTGCCGGACCACAGCATCTTCGCTGCCCGACAACCAACAGTGTCTCTATATTCGACGTGTCAGTAATGGCGCCTCGTCATAGCCTGGGTGTAGCTTCCGCACCGACGCTGCCACAGCAGTTATGGCTTGATCTGCTTCCGACGCGGTGGCAGGTTCATAATCTGTCCCCTCGTCCATTCTCCATACTCGTACAAGGCAATCCTGTCCTCCCGTATAAGCATGTCTAGAAACGATTGCCCGATGTCAGCCTGTTTTCCGATTGTGTACAAAGACGTGAATACTGACGAGCCATCTTCAGAGAACGCAAAACAGGTTATCCCAGAGTCATGGGCGTGGCTTGTAACAAGTTTCGACATGGAATCCAAGACAAGAGTGCGAAAAAACTTTCCTTGAGCGACGCGTACCAGAAGGACACGCCTGTCACGGTCCGTGTGTCACGCGTTCGTGACTTGCCCTCCTCAGCGCCGCCACTTCGGCGTTAGTGAGCGACATTTTCCCTCGGAGAATGTAGAAAGACGACAGGACGCGCAACGATAAATTCAGGAGACTTGCTCAATATCAATCTGCTCGTGCATTTCATGGTAATGCAATCCTTCGCATGCAATCCAGTTGTGGTTGAAATGTCTCAGATCTGCGCCACAAACATCTTCCTTGACGCCATTCATCCAGATTCCATACGCAACAAGCATGAAATCGTGCTAGCGGTGTGCTTGCTAGCTGTGCTTTGGGTGAGTCACGGTAGTTACATGGTGATGATATCCCCTAGCAAACTGGGACATTGTCTTGACATTCTATGCATCCCAAGTCCTTCTCCCTCGTGCTGGTACTCGACAAGACGAAGTAATTTCTTCCAATCCTGATGCCATGGGGGTAGCCATTGTGCCCGCGCCAGGGAAGATATTTGCCTGTATTTGGACGTGGTTGATTTCCATCTTGGCACCTGTTCTGTTCCACACAGCAATTGTGTGGCTTAATTTTCCGATTCAACTTACCCTCTGTGATACCTTCTTGCTTCTCCTTGTAATCCGGCCTCAAAACTACCTTTCACTGTGCCACCCCGTTTCAATTCTTTAACAACCCGCGCGCTACCCTTCAATTCTACATTCCAACTCCAATCCGACCAACTACAATGACTGCAACAAGCAGGGAAGTTCTTACTCCCTTTCTTCTACGGTCTTCAACGCCAGGTGCGGCGCAGTATGGTTCTCTGACATATTACAGACGCTGAACATGAATGGTGCCCACAGCCCCAAATGAGAAAGGTATGTGCTTCGCACCAAGCGCCGCCCGAACAATATGCATGCTGAGCACCATATCCACAGTCCTTCAATATCTCGAAACCATGAATCGAGAGGGAGAATACCCCGACAACACGCCTCCACGCTCACTGGTCGATCCAGACGAGTTTCGGAGCCCAGGCAGAAGCAAAGTGGGCTCGCCTCTGCCCCGAGTTCGTTCACCCGACTTCCGCTCCCCACGAAGCAAAGCCAGCGAGGCCTTGCTCGACGTTGCCAACTCACCCATGAGCTACGCGAATCGGAATGGTGGGAATGACATTCCCGATGACAATGACGACGCGGACTCGAATGTCCAGGTGGGGCGAAGTTCGGAGGCTGGGGATGTAATTCTACCAGTGGTGAGTTGTCTGTTTGCGACATTTCTGAAGACTTTTCCGACTGAACCCCCCTCAGAGAGAACCGGGCCCCCATGATCCCCCAGGACCAAAATATGAATCGTACGACTCCGGACCCTCGTTTGGAAACTTCGGTCCTCTCCCGACAGATGATCAACACTCATGGAATGTACGCCCTCCCACTTGGCCAACCCGACCTCTGAAAAATTGACGGTCGTATTTTCTCAGCCGAATTGGCAAACCAAACCTGCATGGAACGGTGAAGCAAAGGCCAGCCAATCTGCCCAGGCAGCTCGTGTGCCGCTTCCGCCTTCCGAATTCGCAATGTCCCCGCGTGGAACCAACGAGCCACTTGTAAGTCCTTACCACTAACCCCCTACGAGCTCTTCAACTGAATCAATTTCCCCGCATAGTCCCCGCGAACCGTCGCCCAACGCGCCATGTCACCCATGTCTTCCCGCACGCGTTTGACCACCAAAACGGGCACGGTGTATCCGCCGCTTCCGGAAAGCCGAGTTGGCGACGATGTCATTCCTGGGTCACCTTCGCCATCCCGCACCCGCTCACCGCCGGTGCGGGCCAAGGCTGCATCGATCTCGCCCTCGGAGTCGCCCTCCCAGCGCCCACCCCCGCCTCAATCGCCTGGGCCCGCCAAGGCACCGTCGCGTAGCGGATCAAGACAGCAACAGTACAACGGCGGTGCGTGACATTTATCTTTTCATCTCATCACCTCCGATTTTTCTCTTGCCGCTGTCATCATCTTCATGGACTGACGATGGTGTCGATGATCACAGCCCGCTCCGCTGGTCCCGGCTCTGTAATGTCAGGCGGGCATCAAAGCCGCCCATTCTCTCCCTACAGACACGCCCCGACCAACGAAGATCTCCTCCATGCTGCCATCCGCGGGCGTGCCGTTGTCATTCCCGAGGAAGACGAGAACGCGCCGTCGATCAACGGCGCTAATCGGTCCAAGGCCCCCTCCCAGATCAGCAAAGCCCCCTCCCAGGCTTCTGCGGGCAAAGCCCCCTCGCTTGCCCCATCCAACACCGCTTCGCGCGTGCAGAACGACCGGAATGGTAATGCCCCCGCCAAGGCCCCGTCGACGAAGCAGCCTTCCGTCACCGGTTCGCATCGCACGGGTCCCGCGCACTCGCATCACGAGTACGCCGACGATGCGATGACCCCGCGAGCACCCTCTGCCGACGAGCTTCATCCAGAGCAACTGCGCATCGTTCAGGCAGCCATGGCCGCTACGCCTAGGACAAGTTACTACGCGGAGCCCCTTGAACCAGGGGTGGCAAACCATTATCATGATATGGAGCTCTGTGTGCTGTTGCATCAGGAGAGTGACCCAACTGCACATGATGTCGTGAAGAAGGCGCTGAGGAAGGCCGTTATGAATCGAGTAAAGAAGTTAGGGATGAAGCACGACCATGAGGTATCAAATCTGTTTGACTAGTCTTTGAGTTGGCAGCTGATTGTTTGCTGTAGTCGCTCAGGCAGTACAAGAAGGCACATCACGACCATAACCCGTTCCAGGGATACGATGTATGTGTATTATTATCTATTGTTAGGAAGCCTATGTTTAATTAGGGTTGCTTGCAGGAGCCACCCCAGTGGGTGGCGGATATCAAACGTGAGCTTGTAGTCATGCAGCAGCGGATCGAGAGCCTTGGGCCCAAGATCGAGAACCTACGCAGCCCACCCTCGCAGAATAATGACTCTCGCTTCGCCTATGATGGCGAGGACTATACCCGTACGCCCCAAACACAAACCGTGCACATTCAAACCCAGCCCACGGGCACTGCCGCCGACTCAATGTTCCAAGGCGCGCAGAGCGAGCTTGTCATCGACGACACACGCCACCACGATGACGACGAGGGCGATGACGGGTTCGACGAGCGCACAGAAACACAGACGCACACAGTCAAACGGGCCTTGCGCGACGACTCGCCGGGTGAACAATTTTTAGAGGAGGAGTTGTACCGCCTTCGGCAGCGCTCAGGAGGCAGCCAGTCCGGGCGTTCACACCGCACGTGGGAGGTCGCGCGCGAGCAGGATGATTTCAACGACGAAGACGAACATAAGCCTCCGTCGGGGTTGCCCACCATTCCCGATACAAATGGCGGCGGTCAATATGCGGGCCGCGGGGAGGGCTCGGAGTCCCCTCCCTTGCCTGCTCTACCTGAGGACGACGACGATGACATTGCGCACGGTGGCGATGTGATCACTACGCCCCAGGGACCGTGGAACGCTGTCGACTACGCCGGGCAGCAGCAACAAGATTCGGGCCCGCAGCTGACATCGTGGCAGCTCATTCACGCGCGACTCCTCTCGTGGGCCGTAATATGGCCACAGTCGGAGGTTGACCACGCACTCAATAGTACCACACGTGGGCACCAGGTCGATGAGGTCGCGTTGAGCATCTGGTCGACCCAGACGTACAAGCGATATGTCCGCGCGAGACTCACGGACAGCCCGCCTGGCATTGTTGACCGGTTATTTGTGCCGCCCAATATGGCGGATGCGATTAGCAATGCCGTGTATAACGGTCAACATGGCAACGCATGTGGGATGCTGAGGGATCTTTGGAGTCCGTTTGGGCTTCAGGGTATGCCGAGGTTGCTTGTGGTCCTGGCGAAGCATAGGAATGAGTCTGATCACTGGGTCGTTCATCGGTCAATATCATCGATCTATATCTTCACTGAAGGTCATAACTAATCATGATTGTTTAACAGATACTCGCTTCCCGAGGGTACGCTCATGACCTATGACTCGTACTCTGGGCGCACCATTATGGACGGACGCGTATGTTTCACTGCCCTCGTAAACTTGTTCAGACACTGACACCCTGTCACACAGCCCCTCGGTTGGTGGTTCGCAATCCGCATCGCCTGGCCCAACGCCAACTACCCAAGCCCGGACCATCTTGAGCAGAAGATGGTGCGCCTGCACCGGCCTGCGCAGCTCCCAATCGACAATTCCGTTGCAGCTGCCGGCATCTGGCGCAACATTCTCATGGGATCCCGCGGCGAGCGGAATCTTGACCTCGAGCGCCTACGCGACCTCATCAACACTGAAGTCAAGAACCTGCGCCAAAGGAAGATTCTTGGGCGATTGTCAATTACCCCGCCGCGCCAGCCTTGGGAGCACATGAATTGACGGATGGGGGCTTGACGGGACAATCTTCAACAATTTCTCCGTCCATTCCTTCGCCTGGTTTTCATTTTTCTCTTGGGATGGTATCTTTTATGAGTGTGCAAGTGTGGCGTTTCCCATTTGGAATGTCCTGTGTTTGTTCGATGTGGCCAACTTATTATTTATTGTGCTTGCCCCCTACTACTGCTCCTCTTAAAGATACATGGCTGACACACTTTGTGGATCTTGTTGTATGTACTGTACTCTTCGTCGTCTTTCATGTGTGCCATTAGGGCATTTCCTACATATACTTACGAAATGAATATGTGCTTGTTTCTGCCGGATTCACATCAGCCTATGTACATACAGCTATGGGCTTGCTTCCCATTCAACCTGCGCGCTCCTATGGGAAAGAATTAGTGGAAACGAAGACGAAATTGAGTGGCGCATCGATATTCATTTAAACGTAGGATTTTGACCAGAAATGGCGACAATGTCCAGCCATGACATAAATTTGAACAGGATAGAAAATCCGCGCGTTATAGAGGAAGAACGTTTACATGGACAGAGATACAGGGGGAAAACATGTAGGGTTAGATGAATGGACATATACTGTATACCATGCACAGGAAGGGAGAATAGTCCAAGCACCATAGCGTGAATAGAGGATGAAGGTTGGTAATCCGACCGCATAGCATACGGGTAAGCGAGAGCTCCTTTTTGGTTAGAGTCAGCCCGAGAAACGTAGAGGATGGTAGCAGAACATTTTGGAGAGCCGTGTCTTTTTTATATCAGGTTTTGACCTGGAATTACTACCCTGGAATTACTACCGTGAACACTACGGCAATTGAAACCAGTATAAAAACGCACCTAGAGTCCATTCAAGGTCTACGAGGGGGTAACATGGCTTGTGGCGGAGGTGGGGGCTGATACCGCCGATCATCCCTTGCATCCCTGGCAACATAAGCTCCTCCCCTCCCGTACCCTCTTGCACCCCCAGGCGGAGACCGAGGCCTCTCATACGCGGCCGGAGGATAATCCCCCCGATGGGTATACTCAGGCCTGTCAACCCCACTGGCTCCCCCACTCGGCGGTGGTGGCCCGTTCCTATCGAAATAGCTGCTTGCCCCACTCGAGGGCGGTGGGCTGTTGCCGCGGGAAAGAGGCGGGTATCCCCCAATCCCACTGCTACGTGGGGGGCCTGCATCTCTTGTACTCTGGGTCTGCGCGGATCCGGGAGGCGGCGGGTAGAAGTCAGGCGCATAGGCATCCTCACGCGATCTTTTTACTGGTGGTCGATTATCGTCGAGAGGTAGCCCACCTGGTCGGCGAGCGGGGCTAGGACTGCGTGGCCGCACCCTGCCGTACTGAGCATCACGCGGCGGGGGGGCGTATGAGCCGCGATCGCCACCGGGTGGCCCACTAGGAGCCGGCGGGCCTCCGAATGAATCTGTCAGACGTGAGCTGAGTGGCCGGGAAGGATGATCATAGCGGGAAGGCGAGGGCGCCCTCTGAAAGTCCCGTCTGTCACGTTCATCACGGGTTTCCCAGCCGTGGTTCGTCGGCGGCGGAGGGTGCTCGCGGTCGAATCTGTCTCTGTCAGAGGCGGATGATGAAGGCGGGGGCGGCCCAGTGCGGTCCCATTGTCTTGACTTGTAGTAGTCTTCATCTGCGTTCCACTCCCGGCGTCGATCAGCACCATAACCCGGCTGCTGATAAGCCCAATCACGTCCAGAGTGTGGTGGTGGTGGATACCTTCTATCATCATCGTACGGAGGCACATCAAGAGGCACAGCCTGTCTAGACGGGGGTGAAGGCGGGAACTGGGCACGAGCACGGTCACGGTCACGGGCTAGGTCAGCAGCACTCGGAGGAGAGAACGGTCTATTATAGGGCACAGTGCGAGTATCGCCAAAGCGTGAGGGGTGATCGACATCTATATGATCGGGGCGACGATCGTCTGGGTTATAGCTCCTGTCGTCAGGGCGGTAGGAGCCACCAGCGCGCTCGCGAGAGATAGGGCGGCCACGGTAGTCACGTGCCACAGGGCGATGAGAAGGCGACGGTGGCGGGCCTTTAACTGTTCGCGGGTCGTCACGGATAGAGCCTGAATGGGGTGGCGGATAGGTCGCACGCTCGGGCGGAGGGGA
This sequence comes from Asterophora lycoperdoides, assembly GCA_018850815.1. Classification (NCBI taxonomy): domain Eukaryota; kingdom Fungi; phylum Basidiomycota; class Agaricomycetes; order Agaricales; family Lyophyllaceae; genus Asterophora; species Asterophora lycoperdoides. The sequence goes on from JABCKJ010000036.1 coordinate 67,495, forward strand.
CGGCGCACGCCCGTACCTCCCTGGTGCCGGACGGTCGTCGATACGTCGAGAATCGTGTGCTGAGGACGGCGGGGGCGGCAGTGCACGCCCTGCACCACGGTCGTCGAGTGGCGGGCCAGAGCGGGGTGGAGGCGGTGGCGCACGATCCGGGACACGTCCTCGCTCCTCTCTAGAGTCGACAGAAACAGGAATCGCAGAGAGGCGTTCCTCAAGGCTTGCTTGGTGGGTGATCGGCAATGGCTCGGGTCGACTTGCGGTGGGCTGCTTGAGACGATCCTGGAGGGATGGACGTGCAATGCGCCCTTCCAGCGGGACTTGAGGACGCTCAGAACTGCGGTCTTCTGTCGTGGGGGTCACAGCAACGTCACGGGTCCGGTCGTCAGCAGGTCTGCCGCTGGCCCCGGGGATATCTACAGGCCTGGCAGCAGCAGGAGGCACACGGTCATCAGCAGGAGGCAAGGGCGCAACGCGGCGCTCATCAGCAAAAGGTGGCTTTACATTTACATGCCTATCATTGAAAGATGGGCCGTGTGCAGGGGTAGCTCGTGAATCAGGAGGGGGAGCCCGAGAATCCGGATGAGGACGAGAAGAATCAAGAGGCGTATGAGAGTCAATGGTGGGTGGCACTCTGGAAGCAGCAGGAGGATGACGGTTATCCACAGGGCGCACAGGGGCACGGTCATCCACAGTGGTGGGTACAGGAGGGCGTGGGTCCAGAAGAAGTCGTGTATCAGAAATAGGCTCCTCTTTGATCTCGTGCCGACGAGGAGGGTTTCGTTCATACTCTGGCTCATAGTGCCGCTGGTCTGGGGGCGGGCGCCGAGCGTCGGACATGCTACGGAACCTATCGTATGACTGGCGCCGATCTCTATCCCAGTCTCTGCGATCACGGTAATCGCGGTCTCTGTCTCGCTCCCGGTTATCGCGGTCGTGATACCTGTCGGCAGCATTGGAGCGCGCATCAGAACCACCACCGTTGCCATTGATAGCAGACCTTGGAGAGGGAAGCGGCCGATCCAACTCACGACGCCTATCGTCGGAGGTGGATGGGCCATCTCTAGCTGACCAAGAGCCGTCCCTGCGCAGATCATCCTTGGAGTCGAAAGAAGCCTTTTCGGGAGACACGTTGCCAAGACCTCTGTGGCCGCCGTAGCTAGACTCACCATGTACGGGACGGTCACCGGGGCGTGTTTGGTCAGATACTGGACGGGTGTTACTGGTTTCGAATCTAGGTGGGCGTGGTGAAGCTGGGCGCACCACCTCTGCTGAAGAGGCAGTGAGAACAGAAGGGGCATCAGACATGTGGACATCGAAACCAGCTGAGGGAGGTCCGGTCTTGCCGTTGACGTGGAGGTTTGAGGTGTTGATGGCCGAGGGAGGGTTGAGGCGGCCGTCATAACTCGCTTGGTTGGTCTGTGAGGCAGAACGAAAGGAGGGAGTAAGGGTCAGTAAGGGAGCAACAGATGGACTTGGATCAGATAGCACATTGTTGGTTGGTTGAGGGCCATTCGCGTTTGTGCCGACGACTGGGTATCTCTGACCAGAAGAATCCCAGGTTTCCTTGCTTTGCAAACGTGGTGGGCGCCTTCCGAGATCAACCGGCGACGAGGGAGCGGATGTCGTCGGGTTGGCATTGGATGAACCATCGGTATTGCTATACTGCGTTTTCTCCGGGTGAATGGCTTGGGCTAGAGCCGGAGGTATGTGGCCAAGATACAGACTTGCGAGTGCTCCAGGCTGTGGTTTAGGTTGAAACTGGTTGTGTTGGCCAGCCTTGATGATTTCCTTGAGGTTTTCCAGCAGCTCGAGATCGTTCGCTCCAGGAGGTAGCATGACTTGGACAGAGTGCTGTTGCTGTTGCTGCTGTGGGTAGAACTGTGGTTGTTGTTGTTGGGGGTGAACCATGGGTGTGTTAAAGCTGTTGTTATAACCAAAAGCGGCGTAGTTGCTGGGTGGCTGGTAGGCAGACGCCGAGGCAGCATTGCCAGCGGATGACGAAGCGACAGAGAAAGGCGAAGACATGAGAGCGGCGCCTGCTGGTTCCTCGCTGGGCGTGGGGACCAGATAGGGAGTGTTGGGGTCCTCCGTGAGGGTCGTGACAGTCCGCTCCCGGTTGTTGGGATTATTCCGCCCTTTGCGCGTTTTCTTAGTTTGTCTTGATGACATTAATGTGGGCGCTGTGGGTCCTGTTTAGGACTGGGTTCGAAATTGAAATCAGCCAGGGCGATCTCCGATGGCTAGCAAAAGCGGTCACGTACCAAATACACAGAAATCGAAGAGAAAGAAGGGAGTAGATTCTGAAGAGGAGAAAGAAAAGGATGTTGTGGTTCGGGTGAAAGGATAGATAGACGTTGACTGCCAAACAAGCAAAATATGTCTCTTCCTGCCAGTGATCTTGATATCTCCACTGTCGCTCGCTGCCTTCCACGTTTCTGATACATATTCTGCTGGTCGCAGGGCCAATGCGCCTGCTAAATACTCTTTAACGCTTTGAAGTCCTGCTAGAAGTCCCACCAAACGCCTCCAAACGTCTCAGGACGTCAGCTCGTCATCCCAACTGTCTAGCCATGTATGCCTTCGAAGAGCATCCAATTCCTTCGGAATATTTAGCTGGGAATCTGATCTATCATGGATAAGAAATTCAAAACAGGCCATACAGCCCCAGCGATGTAATGCAGCCTGTATGTGTCAAATGTATGGCTGGTGAGTCCGCGTATCTGGACCCTCTTTTGCCCACTTTTGGCCAGTGACTGACGAATATCTCGTCATGTTCTACACGACTGTGTGTCTCTGTCTGACGCTCGGATTGGCGCCACCTCCGTGAACCGTGACCCTGTTATCATGACCACCCGGGGTATTCAGCTCTATAGGATCTCCAGAGACGACGAGTTGCCTTCAAGTTGTCCGGCGATATAGCGATGGTCGGTTTCCAACTTCTATCGCCTTCTATACACCCAAAACCCAATGTCTTACATGGGCAAGCAAAAGGATACAGATTGAGAAGCGCTACTCCCCGAACCTCGCCACGTTCTGTACAGCTACCAGCGCCTCCTTACCGACAAGTGCCCCCTTCCAAGTTCCCGGCACCTCCTCTGCTGCCCATATATAGTCCACCACGGTTCCCACTGGTTCCTCAGACGCCCATGCCAGATAACATACCACGACAGCCATGATATCCGCCGCTGCCTCTCGCCCAGCAGGTGCCGTGATCAGTACGCGCACGCTATCTGACGTAGACTCATATGGGATGTCGTCGCGTGGGTGCGCTTGCGCGTAGTATGGGAGGGCCAGCGCGAGGAAGTCACGCGCGAGGAGGAGCTGTTCTTCCGTCAGTCTGAGCTTGGGCGTTGCATGCGCAAGCGTGGTTGCTCCCTGGCCTTCCTCGTCCTCGGGTCCCGGAACTACCAGCCCCAAGCAGTACAACCCCCTCGTCAGATCGACCTGGAGGTCCCTTTGCCCTGCCTTCTTCCCTTTCCCCTCGCACGAGTGCGAGATCTTGACAATATGCGTGAATAAGGCACCGTCGTTCGAGACAAGCGAGCGGGGGAGGTGCGCGCCATGGTGGCAGCCAACGTAAATGTAGGGCACGAGCCGGTGAAGGCAGTGCATGCCGGATGTTGTGGGTGTATCAATGGGGTGGAGGCGTGGGGCTTTGTGGACAGTAACCCCATGTTTCTTTTTTGATGCATCGCGGTACGGGATGCGGACGTCAATGGGCTTGCGTACTTTCGTGCGGCCGTGCGTTGCGTGATCCGAGCAGGAGGGGGAGTCTGTGTAGTCATCGTCGTCGATGGAGATGGGGATGGCTGTCTTGACCACGAGCTGGACATTGCAGCGTTCGCGGAGTGGCTTGCGGATCGCGGGCATTATTCTTGCGGGGGCGATACTCGGATTGCTCGGTGAGTGATTCCGTGGATATATGCGTTCGTCAAAAAGAAATGAATGAGCGTGGCAATGAGCGTGGAGAGGATTGTCTGGTGGTGAAAGATCGTGAGGCTCGTCGCAGACAAGCTGTGGTCAGAGAAACCAGGCAACTGAAAACCTGCATTTATACCTTTCGTGATGTGCCAAAGCGTGAAATAATGGTCAGTTCAAACAGCATTGTGTCCGTTGCAACCATCAACCATGTCTTTGCCTTTGTGTCATTCAAACCATTGAGGTCAATGCTGGCCCATGCACTAGTGGTAAGTAATGATTCAAACATACTTCCAGTTTGTGAACGTGTGAAGGGGTTTGTACCAAATCACTGGCACTTGCGTCCTTTCGTTTAATTTCGTCCATCCAGTGGCCCACAGCTTCACTGCCACTTTCATTGCCTTGCTCGGGAGGAACATATAACACCGTAGTTTCCGCCTGGCTGAGTGTAACTCACGACTCAGTGAACTATGTTGGGTCCCTGCAACTCTACTAGTAGTCATCTAAGTCATATCAGCGCCACAAAAGGGATATGTCCCATGGCTTAGTTGGTTACGGCGTCCGACTGTTACACTCTCCAATCGGAAGATCGAGAGTTCAAGTCTCTCTGGGACAGTTAGGTTTTTAGTCGCCCATCCGCCAAGTACATTGATTATTTATGTCCGTACCACCATAATAATATCGGCCCTCGCGGTGCATTGGATCCATCCTTCGATTCATCTCTTCTTAGCGGAAAGTGGGCAAGGAAAAGGCACTCTTGCAGGAGATATTCCGTTAGAATTTTCGGTACTTACCTTAACCTGTGCACATACCACAAACATACTACTTACATCATGTGAGTCGCTGCGCCACAAAACATATGTCCCATGGCTTAGTTGGTTACGGCGTCCGACTGTTACACTCTCTAATCGGAAGATCGAGAGTTCAAGTCTCTCTGGGACAGGCAAGTTTTTTTAGTCGCGCATCCTTTTTTCGCCAAGTTTGAGCATTTATTGCCGTACTACTTGAATCCACAGTTTAACCTGTGCACACACCACGAACATTAAAAGCACGAAACCTCTTCTTCCAAATGGATGTTTCGCGACTGAACCTCAGTGGCAAATTTTTTTGATGCTGACGCCACACATACCGTGTATGTCCCATGGTTTAGTTGGTTACGGCCTCCGTGCGGGCTGCTGGCGCGCGTACAGGTCCGTCACTGCTGTCACTGAGAGTTCAAGTCTCTGTGGGACAGTTAGACCCTGTTTTGCCCCCGGTAGCATTGCTTGAACGTTCGACATATATTCGCTCAAATTTCCTTTCAATATTCTGGGTCACAATATGACTACGCTTCCTCTATTATATACTTCTTTGAATGGTTCCGGACCTCCGGTCGTCGGACCTCGGGCCCACTGCAACGATATTTTTGTTTCAGTTGGTGGCCTCTATTGGGGCATTCCTGCGTGCATACTATCTGCTCTCTTCGTTGGACCCCCTTGCCCCTTGTCAACGTTCGAGAGACGTGTACATGGCTGTAGAGAAGGTTGTAGAAGAATCCGGAAGGTTATCGAAGGATCCATCGATCATGTTTACAGCCAAGGCCAGAGCCAAGCAAAAACTTTCGAGATATCTTAAAATTTGGCACCACGATTGGGTCATTTAAGATTGTGTGTCTGGGCCCCATCTACCTTTAATTCCGTCGCCCTATTCGATATCCTACTCGTGTTTATACCACTATGGCTGTCGTTGGTATTGATTTTGGCTCGCTTCACAGCTTGGTGCGGGATCTCAATTTAAAACGTTATCGCAAATGCCTCTAATTCTGTTTTTTTAGATCGGTGTCGCTAGACATCGTGGAATCGATATCATCACCAACGAGGTGTCGAACCGTACTACTCCGTGCGTTTTTGCCCTTGTTGACTGAGAAAGCTCATCTGAATGAATGCGCAGATCACTCGTTGGCTTCGGGCCAAAGCAGCGCGCGATTGGCGAGGCTGCCAAAACACAAGAGACTTCTAACTTCAAGAACACAATAGGATCCCTCAAGCGCCTCATCGGACGTACTTTCTCGGATCCTGAAGTCCAAGAGGTTGAGAAGAAGTTTACCAATGCGACCCTGGTGGACATTAATGGCACATTGGGAGTTGAGGTACATTCCTGCCGCCCGATGTCTTCGTCCTCGTATTCACTGCGTGATGCAGGTCAACTATCTTGGCGAGAAGCAACGCTTTACCATCACGCAAGTGGTGGCCATGTATTTCGGCAAACTTCGCGACATCGCAAGTGCCGAGCTCAAGGTTGGGGTGCAGGATGTCGTGATTGCTGTCCCCGGATGGTATACCGATATCCAACGTCGAGCTGTTCTTGACGCCGCCTCAATCGCCGGCCTCACTGCCCTCCGCCTGATCAATGACACCACCGCCGTCGCCCTCGGATACGGTATCACGAAGTCTGACCTCCCTGAGCTCGAAAACCCTCGCCATGTTGCTTTCGTCGATATTGGCCACTCCAGTCTCTCCGTTTCAATCGTCGCCTTCTCCAAGGGGCAGCTTACGGTGAAGGCCACTGCCTACGATGCCAACCTTGGAGGACGTGACATCGACTTCGCTCTTGTGCAGCACTTTGCCGAGGAATTCAAGACGAAGTACAAGATCGATGTCCTGTCCAACCCCAAGGCCGTCTTCCGCCTCCTTACTGGCAGCGAAAAACTCAAGAAGATTCTCTCCGCTAACACCGAGGCACCCTTGAATGTTGAGAATATCATGGCCGACGTCGACGCCGCGTCTTTCCTCACGCGGGAGAAGTTTGAGGAGCTCATCGCTGGTGTCCTTGACCGCATCCCTGCCCCTCTCCAACGTGCTCTCGAGGATTCTGGCCTAACTATCGAACAGGTCGACAGCATTGAGCTCATCGGTGGCACCACTCGTATTCCTGCCGTCCGCGCTCGCATCTCCTCTGTCTTCACCGGAAAGTCCCTTTCCACCACCCTCAACCAGGACGAGGCCATCGCCCGTGGCGCCACCTTCTCATGCGCCCAGCTCTCCCCCGTCTTCCGCGTCCGCGACTTCTCCATCCAAGATATCGCCCCCTACCCAATCAAGGTCCAATGGACCGCCGAGCCTGGCGACGCCGACGAAGACACCGAACTCCTCGTCTTCCCCAAGGGCAACACCATCCCATCCACCAAGGTCCTCTCCTTCTACCGCAAGGATGCCTTCGACCTCGAGGCTGTCTACGCCGAGCCTGCGGTCCTGCCTGGCGGCATCAACCCGTGGATCTCCAAGTTCACGGCCAAGCAGGTCCCTGCAGAGGCCAGCGGTGACGCCACGCTCGTCAAGGTCAAGACGCGCCTCAACCTGCATGGTATTCTGTCGTTCGAGGCCGCGTATGTGGAGGAGGTCGAGGAGAGGGAGGAACCCGCGCCGATGGACGTCGACAACGCGTCTGGCGAGGCCCCTGCACCCCCGAAGAAGAAGAAATATGTCAAAAAGAAGGAGATTCCGTTCGTTGCCGGCTCATCTTCGCTCGACAAAACCGTCCTTGAGCAGTTCAAGGAGCTGGAGAACCAGTTGTACGCCACTGACAAGCTCGTCACGGACACCGAGGTATACCATTCGATCTTGCTATTCAATGACGACATTCACTCATGACCATTTGTAGGAGCGTAAAAATGCTTTGGAGGAGTATGTCTACGACACCCGCTCCAAGCTCGACGACCGGTTCGCCCCGTACGTTCAGGCTGAGGAGAAGCAGAAGCTCCTTGGTCTTCTGCAGGAGGCTGAGGACTGGTTGTACTCGGACGAGGGCGAGGATGCCACCAAGTCCAAGTACGTCGAGCGCCTCGACATCCTCAAGGTTCTCGGCGACCCCATTTCCTTCCGCTACAAGGAGGTGGATGAGCGCAACAAGGCGATAGCCTCTCTCCGCGAGACGCTCAACACCTACATGAGCCAGGCGACGTCATCCGAGGAGAAGTTCGCGCACATTGAGGAGAAGGACAAGCAAAGCGTTGTTGAGAAGGTCGCGACGGTCCAGAAGTGGCTCGAGGACCAGATCGTGCGGCAATCAGAGCGCCCCAAGAACATCGACCCCGTCCTCACTAGTGCCGAGATTGGGAAGAAGCGCGACGAGGTCATTTACTTCGCTGTTCCCATCCTCACGAAGCCCAAGCCCAAGCCCGTCGTCCCCAGCGGCACACAGACGCCCAAGGACGAGACGCAGACGCCCCCGCCAAAGGAGGAGTCGCCGAAGGCTGAGGCTGAGGGTGAGGCTCCCGGCCCCTCGGAGATGGATGTGGATTAGACTTACGACTGTGATGATGCGCTCTTGTTATCCGGCCTCTCTCAGAGCTCGGACTTGTACGATGATAATTGCGGGAAGACATACATACACTATATAGAAATCAATGGGTTCTGCTGTACGGACAAAAATGTTCAGTAAATTCACTACGCTCCTCTTGGCAAGCTGATGAGAAGATTGCAAGCAACTGTTGTCTCGAGCAATGTGTCGACGACATCTTTCAAAAACTATCGCAAAATAACTGTCCCAGAGAGACTTGAACTCTCGATCTTCCGATTGGAGAGTATAACAGTCGGACGCCGTAACCAACTAAGCCATGGGACAGACATGGTATGGGGCGCACACTTTCATTGAAGCCTACTGAGCACTTGCGCCACCTATCACACTGGAGTGTTTTCAACAGATTGAATTTCTTTTTTCAAGCACAAGGCAGCTGCTACATTCGACAAATAGTGAAACCGCGATTAAATATACAGAAGTCTCCTAGTCGATTATCCGACGAGCTTGGTTCCTTCGACCTCTCTCTTACGCTCAGCCTCGAGCCCTACTTACCAGTGGGCCTTAGAGTCATCGACTCATCGACCTTTCATTTGGGTCAGTAAGAACCACCTCACAACTCCGCGTAAACGGCCCATTGGTCACTCGTGCCCAAACTGGTGTAAGTCTGCGAATCGTCAAAATTGCTGGACACATCCAGCCACGAGCAGGGTGCAGCGAAGCAAAGAAATAACTTGAGATTAACTCAGAGTCAGAGACAGAGAGAGTAGCTGATCACTCACGCTATGCGTTTGCATCCCAATCCAGGCCCAAAGCATTCTTTTGGTCGCCCCGCACCACAGCCTCCACAGCTTCCGCAAGCTCCCTCAGCGCTAGCACATCGTCGCTCAGTTCTGCAGGGCCAGAATAGTCTTTGATGTCTGGGGCAGCCACGCCTAAGGCGCGCTGCAGGGCCCTCTCGCGATCCACGCCGCGTAAGGAGTCGAGTGAGGTGAGAAGAGCCTTGAGATTGGGGTGCGCGGCTAGAGTCTTGCGAATGGCGGGCGAGGTCGCTGAATCAGTGATGTTATAGCTCAGGGGCTGATGGTCAAGTGAGCAGCAGAGTAATACCTATTGATTCATAGTGATGTAGTTGAAGCGTTTTGGGATCGTCGCGTTTGAGGGGGTCTGGGTATGCGGATTCGTCGGGTATATAGGGCCATTTCAAAGAGGTCAGAGGCCTGAGAGGTTTGGGTTCTTCTATGGGTGCATCCTCGTCCTCTGCAGAGAAACGCTCTTCTGTGAGTTAGCTTGGAAACATTGAAATGACTGGATGAGATCTGTCTGACCCGAAATCTGTGGCTTAACGAGTGTGGTTGGAGAGGCACTCCTCGGCTCAGTCGCCTGTTTTCCCTTGCAAGATTCCTCTTTCGAAATTCGTCAAGTTTCTTCGAACAAGCTCTGGGCAAAGGACGCGTACCTTTGTGTTTTTTGTAACAAGGTACAGAGCAACTAGTCTCCGTAAATTGTGGCACACGCAGAGCTAGTCAATGAGGCGTACTAAACAATCATGCATGTTGAGCAGGTGTATTTAAATTCGTTCCTTGAGCATACGTTGCAGTTGGCGGTCAAGTTCTTGCGTGGCGGCATTGGTCACGGTAGACGCGGAACAAACTCGGGTGTTTATGGAGATGGGCATTCCCGGTTCTGTTTGTGTGTTGCTTAGTCAGCAGGGTGATGCTCAAATGTTGACTACCTCCTGCACCACCGTCTATCTAGCTCATCTGGCCTCAATATAGCGAGAAATTGTGGTGTATTGAATGTGAATCGGTATGTGCATGAGTTGTAAATTAAGAGACATATGTATCAATAGTCAGCGACAATGATTCCGGTTCTCTGCGCCTGCGCCTCAGATCATTCAATTAAGTGAATCCTACTACAGTATACAGTATCCTACCCAGCCCAAGGCCGGATCCGCCGCTGCCTCCCTATGCATTCACTCTTGCGAATGAGTTTAATGCGACTGTACCCATGACTGCCTTTTACTTCATTCCTGCGCCAAAATAGACTAATAGTAAAGTGGCAGTGGGGCGCGGAGGGCATCCCAGACATCCCCTCGAAGTCGAGACTTGACTATGAATTGACTAGTACTATGAATATGTACTATGAATACTGTGAATTGACGCGACCAAAAGAATACTTATACTATGAATTGAAGCCCAAGGGCCGACTCCGACTCCGACTCTAGATAACTTAGTAGAGAGGACTCAGGAGCATCAAATTAATCTAATTCCATGGCAATGGCAATATTCCCGCGAGTTGCCTGCCAGTCAACACGGCTTACAGTTGAGTATCAGCCGTACATCCTCGATTCCTGCCGCGAGTCAAAACATACTATATCTGCAGTGTCTTGTGCCGCTTACCGGGGCCTGGGTCCAGCCTGCAGGCTGCAGGACAACTCGGCTTTACGGCGTCCTCGGCATCTGTGCAAATCAAATGATGGCAAAGTGAATGACGTCAGTAACTCCGAAATTTCCATGATCCCGAGAGTCCGATTCCGATTCCGAGTCCAGGTCCGAGACTGACGGCCGCCTTACGTCCTCCGTTTCCCGTGTTCCATGGTCTGTGCCCTGGGTTCCTACGTTACGGCTCAAAAGCCGGTGTGCAGTGAATTTTCTTCATTCAGGGAGCGGAATAATGTAGATGTTATGATTGTCAATTGGTTGGACCTTGGGTTACGAGTTCGAGTACGGGTACTTTCGGACAGACAGCAGACGGAGTATAGTGTACACGCTACTTTTACAAGTGGAAGGTGAAGTGAAGTGAAGCTGGAAATGCGGATGATGATGGGGATGGGGTTGTGGTTTTGAGGATGCGAATGTGATGCTGGTGGGATGAGGATTAAATATCGTAAATAGACTGGTGGGCAAGAAGAGGGTACTTGAGGGGGAAAGGGGGAAAGACGAAAGGGAGGCCGAAAGGCAAGGAGCGTGCGGGTCATTACCGGGCATTGGTGTGGGCATTACGGGAAGTGGCGATACGGATGGATAAGTCAAGTGAACGGATGCGGTGCGGGGGAGAGGGAACGAGACGCGGGTGATTGACGTTGAAGTTGCTGTGTGTACAAACAAGAATGCGAGCGAGCGAGCGAGTATCCAGGATGGTGATGATGATGATGCATGATCGTCGTCGAGCGCCCTACGCCTCGACGCACACGACACTCGACAGTCCACTCTTCACATACTCCCTCGGACCCTCCGCACAGCGCCTGCGCATCGGCTTGCCCACTGCATGCACGCGGTGGAGCAGGATGCCCGCGACGAGCCGCGAGCGCGCGTTCCGGTCGAACTGGGGCTGCTGCGGCGGTGGCGGCGCCGGCGCGACCTCGCACGGGGGCGGGGGCGGGATGCGGATGCGGGGTGTGCGGTACAGCACGGGGTCGGCGGCCGAGGAGATGGATCGCCGCGGCGGGGGCGAGTCGACGGAGTAGTCGTCGGAGAAGGGGTCGAATTTGATGCTGGCGGGGGTGACGCGGGGCGGCGGGGGCGGGGTGCGGCGGGGCGGGCCACGGAGGGAGACGGCGGAGCGGCGGCGGGTGTAGGGAGAGGGGTTGGCGCCCGAGGGCGGGGTGTGGGTGAGGGTGGGCGGGTATTTGTTGATGATGCCTCCGAGGTTGTGGACGAGGTTGGCGTGGGCGGCGGCAGAGGTGCGGGCATACGGCGAGGCGGAGGCGGCGGCGGCGGCGGCTCGGCCGCTGGTAAAGTCGGTGTGGATGGTGCGGATGTAGTGGGACATGGCGACGTGGATGGCGACGTGGATGGGGTCCTTACCTCTCGTGATGGCTCTTATAAGTACGCGGCAAGACGAGAACAATGCCCGGCGCGCGTTGCCGGCGCAGGGCTGATGCAGGCGGCTCCACGTGCCACGCACAGCCGCCCAATCCAAACGTCTTCAGGTTCCAGAACTTTCTTTGTACCAATTGAAGCTTGTCTTGAACTACTTCTCTTCCCACTCCATATCATGAATTCGAATACAGTCCTTACCCATACAATTGAAAACTCATGATAACCCCTCTTTCGGGCTCCAAACCCCCAAAACAACGATCCAAAATTATACATACACTCCGCCATACACTCCGCTGGTACCTGCCCTCCATTGTCCAATCGCCTTCAGGCCACATGAACACTCTCGGATCGGGATTCAACTGACCTCCATCAGCCAACCATCAGCTGACAAGAATCAAGATCTCCTGGAACAGCCCGCTGTCGTGCGTGCGTGTCAATCTGCAAACCGGCGCTTGCAATCAAAACGGACCTCGGACTCGCCACATAGCCTGGTCAATGACATGGACATGTAAGCGAGTCTGTCTCGAATTCGTTTGAGATTCGAGGGATCCTGCTGCAGGACCCTGTACGCCTGCAGGTTGTCCACGCGACGTGAGTTGATTTGTCCTGTACGTATCCAAAGTTACCTCGACTGCGATATCCACGTCGACGGCCTCTCAATCGAATCTAGCGTTGATCGGAGCCGTCTCAACTCGGTCTCATACAGAGTCACACCGTCGGCCCTTGTTCCTTCCCTGCACTCATCACTCACGCTCATATAGACTTCCATTGTCCTCCATCCTACTTCCATTGTCCTCTCCCGCCGCACACACGTGGATCTCAGGTTGGTTACAGTCACTGCCGTGCTCAGGCTGCGTTCTCGATTCAGACGCCCGCCGGTTTTCTCCCATAGCCTAAGCTATCATCGCTAGGTCGCCCGCATCCACATCCATCTTCGCTAGGCGCGCCTCGTCTTGCCTCGCCACTGGAGGACCGTGAATGTGAAGAATCAACTCGCTCTGCTGTACGACGAGATTCCCGCCACGAGTGGACAACCGGCTTTTCTCCCATGGCCATCGTCGCATACGGCTGGTTTCCCCCCCTCGCCGGCCTCGCCGCGTCGCTGAGACCTTACCACGACGACAGGACTTCAACAAGCCGTTTTCTCCCATAGCTATCATCGCTAAGCCCGGCTGGGGCGCCCCCATCATCACTGGCTCGACTCCCGTCTTGTCTCGCCACTGGACGACAAACTCGACTGCTCCGAATCCTGACATAGCCACTCTGAGCCTGGAGCTATGTACGTGCTTGGAGCAGTCGACGTCTCCCCCACCCCCCGGCCATGTGCGCGCCTTGCATCTCATGCCTCGAACTCGACCTCGACCTCGCACTTGGATTGATAATGGGCGCTGGCGTGCGGGGAACGAGGGAGGAGTGCTCATACCCACCTCGAGACGAAAGATGAGAGGCGAGGCGCGGGTATGGATGGATGGATTCTGTCCACAGTCCACAGTGCACCCCTCGTGATCACATGGATCCCAGACTGGAGACGAAAGACTAGACGCGGGTGTGGATGGATGGATGATGGGTTCTCCTGGACCATGCGACTCGGATGTACAGCACTTGTTCGGTACATGGGATGCTGGGAACGGGGATCAGTACAACGATCTGATTACAACGAGCTCTGTTCTTCTGTTCTTCTATCCTGCGACGATCCACTCTCGTGCCTCGAGTCGAAGTCGAAACCGGAACGGCACAACGCCAACGACAACAACAACACTCGGTGCTTTCCTTATTGTGTGTGTTCATCCCAGGTTCCCTCAAGGTTAGCGAAACAATGAGGAATTGTACAATGAACAAGGCACATCCCGCTTCGTTCGTTTCTTTGGCTTCCCACTGGTCCGAGCCGTGCTCTGAATCGACGACGACGACTCGAAGGCCTTGACCTCAGCCTGCAAATTCCCGCGGCCGTTTCCTGTTCCACGACTCCTCGACTCAGCAAGCAGATATCATTTTGCTGCCCGTGCGTCCTTGGGCCCCCGCTCCGCTGCATCTCTCTCCGTGTACGCATGCCGCCTCGCCGGAGTCCCGTCCAAGGCGGCGCATGAACACCACATCAACGTGGCGCATTGCCTGAACTTGAAGGAGGGCGTGTGTAAGTACTATGCTATTATATAGCAGCATGGCGCAGTTGGAAGCGCGCGGGGCCCATATGAGTAGTGTTTAGCGATTACATATCACCCCGAGGTCACTTGATCGAAACAAGTTGCTGCTAATCAATGTGTTGATAATTAGATTTTTGATTTTGCTTGTGACGTCGAGGGGTCTTGTTCACTTGCGTGTCCGACGACTCGGAATAAGTAGTATACATCAGACTTCACCCGTTGGTGTGTATAATAATAATGTAGCATAATGTATAGCAGCATGGCGCAGTTGGAAGCGCGCGGGGCCCATATAACTGTTCAAGTTGAACAAGGCATGTATGCCACCCCGAGGTCACTTGATCGAAACAAGTTGCTGCTAATCGTTTGGACATGCTTTGATTTTGCTCGCGGCGTCGAGGGGTTAGGGATCTTAAGCTTGTTCAGGTGCGTGTTCGACGGTGGCGTGCGTCTGGCCCGCCCTTGCAATTTGACCTGAGGGTGCAGCTTTTATATATCGCTTCTGTCGGTGACTGGCTCGCCGTCTCTGTCCTGTTCCACGACGACGCGCGCCTTCCCGCCGTACGTGCACTCAGCAGGCGGCCCGATTCTGCTGTTTGCTGCTCGCACTTCCCTCGCTCCTCTCAGCTCTGAGTCTCGCTCTCTGCCAGTGCTACGCGTCCGGAGTCTCGTCCGATCGCCGGGTGGCGTATGACTCGGAATACGGAATAAGTAGTACATCATGATCAACTTCACGCGTTGGTGTGTGTAAGTAATAATGTACAAGTACTTAGCAGCATGGCGCAGCTGGAAGCGCGCGGGGCCCATATACGTGAATAAAATTTGCATGCTACCCCGAGGTCACTTGATCGAAACAAGTTGCTGCTAATAAACGTCTCTCTAGCTTTTAGCTTGCGACGTCGAGGGGTCTTGTTCCCATTGGTGGCGGCGCGCGCCGCCCTTCCAGTTGACTATGCAACTTTGAATAATTATTATTGCGTCTGAGTCTCCGAGCGATGCGTGTGGCGTTCCATCGCTGTGATGGAACCAGGATGGAACACTACACGCATCGCATCAGGTATGCCACGAGCAGCATGGCGCAGTTGGAAGCGCGCGGGGCCCATATACTAGAAAATGAGCTGAGAAGTTCTCAGAATAACCCCGAGGTCACTTGATCGAAACAAGTTGCTGCTACTACTGACAAACCTTGTTGAGCTTCACATTTTATGGTGCACGATGTTTTTGTTCCCGCCCCAGCCTAATGATACTTAGTAGCTAGGTTTTGTCAATTTTGTACTTACATTCGCCGCATGCTCGTCATGGTAGACGCTTTTCCTTGGATCCAACTTCATCGCACCAGTGTTCTACAACTTGGGGCTGGAGAACGCTTACGCGGCGTGGACGCTTTTTCTTGAATTCTGCGACAACTCATTCATCGTTGGGCGACTGAAGTTTACGCTCATACTGAGTCCGCCGTGTGCTCCGGGTCTATGACACCCTTCCCTGCATTCTTCGTCGCTGTCACCCTCTCGCATATTGCAGGGCTCATATCCACGTACCCCTCCGGCTCCAGCTCTGACTCCCATCATCAAGCGCTTGGGTAAAATCGGCGTAGATCAATGGGCGACGTGCGTCGGGGGTTTCCTTCAGATATACATTATATCACTCTCACGGAGAGATATCCGGCTACTTGGGAGAAATGGTCGCGTGTGGTTGACATGTCATACCATGTGGGCGGATGTACATGTCCTCCGTCCCTCCGTGGTTCCGTGGTGATTTACAGCTCCGAGTTCAAAGCCAAGTCAACATCCAGGATCGGCGAGGATAGCTTACTGGCGGATGATGGAAATTCGCACCTTCGTCCCGAGGGGAAGATATGTGGTGATCGGCGCCCGCCATCAAGCAAATCTTCACAGGGAGGTCACAGGCACGCCGGTGCGTCCTCTGCTCAGCTGCTCAGAGAATATGAGATGGCCAATAAGAAGCTCGCGTATCGGTGACGGCTGTTAGCCGTGCGCCAAATTCACTGTCGGAGAGTCCTGTGATGCGAGTGTGGCGCCACAGGCGGGCAGAATCGATCGGGTGTTACGGTGGTTTGCATGTACTATATGCCGTTTCATGTTGACAGCTGTCCACGTCTCCGTTTCTCCGAGGTGCCGTGATGTATTCCGGAAGTGAGAATAACATGTAGCGGGCATGTAGTCGTCGGCGTGCCCCATCGAACAGAATCGTCACAGTGATCAAGCTATGTAGTCGTCGAGGTCTCCTGGAGCTCCTGTCCTGTTTCCATGCTCTTGTGCCATAAGCTGTATGACGTGACAAGTACTCACTCAACCCAAGGCTCCGGACTCGGCAGAACAATGGCATGGAATCAATGAAGAGATTACAGATTAGACGAGATTATCTGGGCCCTAGCATTGGAGGCTTGGGGTAGAACAGCGGCCCGTTCATTGGGAGGTAAGCGATGTCCGGCCTGCATAACAATTCTGAGCTCTGGTAGTATAGTAAGTAAGTAGCGACGTAGAGAGTGGCAGGAGATTCCGCGGCTGACGAGCGCTTGAGCTCTAACGTCAGGCTGACAATCCATCGCTCCGATAAATAGCGAGGTGTTATGGGAAGTAAATGGTGGTGTCGCGTAGAAAGCCTTAGAGGAAGATCGCCAGGTGACAGTGTAGTGCATATAAGTGAGCGTTCGCGTTCCAGATAGCACTAAGTTACCTTAAGCTGGTGGTTGTCTTCCTGACAAAGGCGACGGAAAATGCGCATTCTTCTCAAAAAGGCAGAAATATCGTAGCATGAGTGTTTGGAGAAGATCAAGCCACGAAAAAGGACATTTCAAACATGCATGCAGTGGGTGTAATAAATTTACAATCAAAGAGTAACGTCGACATAATATGGCACAGCCACATTCCGCCGGTTGAACAAAAAGCAAAATCTACATCACCGGCCGGTAACAACACCACTTCAGTTCAGCAACAGCCGAAGCATCAAGCAGACAATCCCCTCGCCTTTTACTAGGGGATTCCGTGCTGCTTCGGCACTACAACGTTGCTGTACAATCTTTGGAAACGCTTCGCTCTTCTGAGCTTGGAGGCTTTGACTCCTCTTTCTTTTTCCATCCCCTTGAAACCCCTTCACCATACATATGGGTAGATACTAGAGCGCCTCACTGCTAATGTCCTTACTGCCATTGACGTATCGTCCCAAGAAAAATTATATTCATGGAAATAGAGCTTTAACAAGGATGAGCGGCTTTGTCGTTCCACCCAGGAAAGAACGGGTCCTCATCCAATGTCCTCTCCTTCCAATCCCTAGGAACCCACCCCTTCTCCTCCTGCTCCCTTGCCCACTCATCCAACTTCGGCAGCACACAATGCTCCACATCCCCCGTCTTCATATCCCGCAGGATCTTCGCCAGCAGCCGCGGAATGTACGGCTCGTCGCGCAACGCTGTGGCTGGCGTGAACAGCGCCTTGTTGTTGAACACGATGGCATCGGACACGGGCAGCCGGCGCAGGATCTGCCAGTCGACGCGCAGGAACACGTCCTCTATGGCGAGCGTGGGCGATGGGGGCGCCTGGCGCAAAGCGCCGTTGCCTGGTGGGGCGAAGAGCGGCTGCCCCACCTCGAGGCCCCAGGCTCCCCGCTGGATCGGCTTGTCGCATGCTAGTTTCGTGAAGCACCTATATTGCGTGCACATGACTCGTGGCGTTAGACACTTTTTTTGTTGATAGAGATTCGAGGAGAGGCAACTTGGAAAAGGGAAGGAGGGCACTCACCCGTCCGAGGAACACTGCATCTTCTCTTTGTAGTCCGGTACGGGAGTGTGGATCTCATGTAGCGGCTGCCCGAGCTTCTCGCCGAGAGTCCATCCCAACGCGGAGCACGCTATCCCCGCACGCAGCATGTACAATCCCGTCGCAGCATCGCGCTGCATTACGAGGAAGTCCTCCGGGACGTGCTCGAAGATGAACTTGAGCGCGTCCAAGCCGGTGTCCGCCGCGGAATCGCGGACGGGGACGGGGGAGTGCGTCCCGAGGATGTGGTTGTGGAGTACGCCGCTGGGGGTGAGGTGGAAGTGGTGAGGGTAGCGCGCACAGAGGAACTGGATGACCATTTCGGCGAGCTCGACGCAGGCGCTGTGCGTCCCTGAAAGCGCGGCGAGAATAGACGTGCCCCGTTGTGCGTAGAGAGCCTTGCGTTGGGCGATGCGCGTTCGGTATGTCGATTCTAGCTCGAGCCAGTAGTCCGGGTCGAGTTTCTTCAGCGCTATGGAATGTGTGTCACGATCCGGGCGAGGGTATGCTGAAAGGGAGGGAAATGGCTTACACGTCGTCTGGTGATACTCCCATCGAAACGGGCGATATGGCCGTGCTTTTGCCTTGTCGATGTCAAAATCCCATAGGGGCGTGGGGCGTGGTACGCCAGATAGTTTAAAGTAGTCCGGTGGGGGAGGCTGGACGAAGAGCAGCCGGTAGATTGTGTAGAGGACGAGGCCAGCGAGAGTAGCCGGGAAAAAACTCGGCTGCAGGCTGATTGGCATGGGGGACACCAACTCTATAGCGCATGGTCGTTTATAGGGAAAGCAGAAGCTTCTCTTCGGCAGTTACGAGCTTATTACGCTCGTGGGTGTCATGAGTTTTGTTACAAGGTTGTTACAAGGACCTTACACTCGAGGATGAAGCTAGTTGGACGTCTGAATCATATACCTGTCTTGCGAGCGTTACTATGCCACACTTCGACCGTGGTTAACAAGAAGCTAGCTGGTAGCCGCTATAAGGTTACCCTATGCCGTTATCGGACATCGATCCACGTGTGGCGTAGTGGCTTCCAAGTTTTCCGGTAGTGACCAGTATTAATCCAGGTTTCCAGTCGCACTAGCTGTAAACTTTTATGTAAAGCCGAAGGTACGGTCTCATCGCCAGAGGAGTCTTTTCCCGCCAGAAAAAAATCGGCAAGCTGAATACAAAACAGTAAGTCGGAAATTCTCCAGGCTTCATGACTGTCCACGGCGCACGCCACGCCTGCAGTAGGAGTCCGTCAGTGTGGGGTGACTCAGCGAAACGGGCCCGAAACGCGCTCATGACCACACACATCAAAACAACGCCCATCTTAATTACAACCACGACCTGGCCCACTTCACAGTACAAGGATGAGCAGAAACAACGTCCGAGGACCCACGTCTGCCTTGACGGAGTTCCTTAAGGTGTGCAAATTCTTTTTTGTTTCTTGCTCTTCCATACCACTGGGATTGTCAGGCATCTGGAATCACGCCAACAACCATTGCGCGTCGCGCAGCTACTCAGAATGATGATCAACCGGTAGCGGGTCCAAGTGGAACGAGGGATGGTGACGACGAGGATGTAGAAATGGCTGATGTAGAAGCCAACAATGACGAAGAGGGGGAGACACCTCGTCCGAGACGTACGCGAGCGAGAGCTGCTGTGAGGTTTCATTTTCCAACAACGAACTCAACTTACTGAAACTGGGCCATAGGCCACAGTGGACTACGATTCCGAGGAGCTTGATGATCCACATGAGGAAACGACCGCGAAGAAACGCAAGCTGAGCAAGGCCGCCGAGGCGAAGCTCAAAGCGAAAGAGAAGGCCAAGGCGAAGAAGAAGAAAGAAGACGAGGACTACGACGACGATGACGACGATCCGTATTCTGCGCTGTCCAAGGTTGGGTGGGGTGGCAAGGGCAACGCGTCACCCAAGAAACCTGCGGTGGGCAACTTCGAGAACTGCGCGAAGTGCAAGAAACAGTTCACTGTAGTACGTATATTACAGTTGCTGTGAAGTAGCTCTGATTCTGAACATAGAACAGACGAAATACACGATGGCAGCTATCCCTGGCCCGGGATTCCTTTGTCACCCATGCGCAAAGGCGTCGGGAGACGACCCTTTCAAGAAGCCTGCGCCTCCGAAGCGCAAGAAGGCCCCGGCCGACAAGAGGACCGTCGTGCACTTTGAGGAGAGAAGATTCCCCTCGTTAGCGTCACTATGTATCAAGGTATGTGTACCTCCTCGCTCAAATGATTCGATACTGACGTTCTGCAGCTCATTACAAAACATATCGATGATGTAGAAGCGCTCGGAGATATTGGTGCGATGAACATGGATGCAATTTCGAAAGCTCTGTCCAAGAATAGAGGGCTGCACGTCTAGGTCATCGTATGTCATTTCCAGCGTACTGATTCATGATTACAGGACGCCTCAGAACGCTCACTTGTTCTACAACGTCACCAACACTACACTCACCCTCTTCGATGCGACTAGTAAGTCTTTCTGTTGATCTTGGAACTCATTCTCACTCGGTGCAGACCTTCCCTCTCCTGCCTTAACAACCCTCTTCCACCTCAACCCGAACCTCACCACGCTCAGGCTGGACTTCTGCGGCCACCTCGACGACACGTCTCTTGCCACGCTTTCCTCCTCACTCCCAGCCCTCACCAGCATTGAGCTCCTAGGCCCCTTTCTTGTGCGTCCCGCCGGCTGGCTCGCCCTCTTCAAATCCCATCCCACCCTCGCATCGTTCAAAATAACTCAATCACCCCGCTTTGACCTTGACTGCATGCACGGGCTCGTTTCGCACTGCGCGTCCACACTCACCGCGCTCCGCCTCCGCGAGCTCGGGAAGCTTGACGACGACTTCCTCGAGGCCATGCACGCACTCACTCAGCTCGAGGAGCTCGACCTCGCCGACCCCGGCGACTCCAACGCGTGCTCGCCCGAGGCGATCCAGGCGCTCCTCAGCGCGCTGGCGGGGTCGCTTCGTGTGCTCGATCTGTCGCGACACGCACGGCTCGAGGACCATGTGCTGAAGAACGGCCTTGCTGAGGCGCGGAACGTGGAGGTGTTAGTGCTGACGCATGTGCCGCTGCTGACGGACGAGGGCATCGCCGCTTTTTTCGCGGAGTGGAATAATGCGCCGCTAAGGCGGGTGGAGCTGTCGCGGAACCATGAGCTCGGTGGCAAGGCGCTTGTTGCGATGCTGCAGCATAGCGGGAAGCGCCTGGAGGTCCTTGCGATTAATGGTTGGGGCGGTGTGGATGAGGAGTCGTTGAAGATGGTGGCGAGACTGGGCGGGGAGCTGAGGAAGTTGGATGTGGGGTGGGTCAGGGAGGTGGATGATTTCGTGGTGAAGACCTGGATGGAAGGCGAGGATGAGAGCCAGGCGGTTGTGGTGGACGCGCCTGGAGGGCAAGGGAAGATCAGGTTGAAGGGGCGGGGATGCCCCAGGCTCTCTGAGGTTAAGGTATGGGGGTGCAATAAGATTACAGGTCGGTGCCCACGGAAGGTGAGTCGCTTTCCCCCATTTGCAAGTTCAAACTTCAAGGCTGATGAATTTTCATCCTATAGAAGGGCGTCAGCATACATGGCGTGGAGTCTCATACTGTGTTTTAATTTGGATTTGCAGTCGTGTATTGACATATACCTATGCACCTATGTTCTCTATAGACCGATTATTCCACACAACTCACGAGAAACACTAATTTCATTTGACATGGCTAGTTTTTCGTGAGCGTGTGGATAATGTCGAAGAATTGGAACATGAGAGAGCAGTACACAGATCATTGCGACGAAAAAGGGACAACACAGCAGGACGAGTCAGGCAGATAGCGAGATTAGTAGTTCATTCACTAACACAAAGCATTAGGGTCTGAATGTCACAGAGGTTTCACGGACGACCCACTCACCTGGAAGTACATCAGCGTTTCCATCTTTTTGTGCAGCGGCTTGTAGGCACTCTTGAATGCCTCTAGGGTTGCATTCGCCTCGGACCCGGTGTGCGTCGCCGTCTCAGAGAGATCCACACTGCCGTATGGGTCATAATGATTCTTCGCCCTTGAGCAGACGATGTCCGCGTCTACGCAAGGAAACCAATCAACGTGCGCAACGGCAACAAGACAATGGTCTTACAGTATACCGGGGCAGGGATGGAGACGGAACGGGTTGAGCGGGCGTAGACGTGGCAAAGGGCGAATGCAAGGGCTTGCATTGAGTCAGCACTGTATAATGGGGCAAGTAAGTAGTCGGTTTAGTGGAACGACGGTGACGACGATAGCACTCACTTAAAGTTATTCTCCTGCGAACGTGGGCACTCCTGCGTGAGGAATGATACGTGACGAACAAGTAGGAAACACATACATCATACAAAACCTGCGGCGACACAAAACACGTATTAGTTTAGTGATGGGGAAATAAGAAGTTAATCAACACGCACGGAATAGTGGGCGGGTCGACTCGTGCCTAGCAAACCACCATGGCTCTGGAGGAAGAAGTCAAATGCGGTCGGGTGGCAGATGTCCCGGTCGACGACAGTTCCTGCAGGACAGTTTCCGCTCCTATCCGCGTCCCGGGTATCTTGTGTCTTGAAGCTGTCCGAGATGAAGATCAAAAGGCGGTCGGTGTCGACAAAAGGAGGGCATACCGGTCATGGTGCCGCTTGCCAACAACAACAAGCGTAATCTTCGGGGTGATTTTCAGCTCAGCGCACGCCGCTAGAGATTGTGCTAGTTAGTATACATCAGTGTGATGTCCTTTGAGGCGACAACCTTTGATCAACGGGAGCTCTGGAGACGAGAATGAGAAATATAGATACATAGACTAGGAGAAAAAATATACCTAGGTCGAGGACCTGTTGAAATTGCCCCTCCGACACACCATCTGTGGATGAATAAGAAGGCGAACGCTTGGTTTTTTGGAAACGTTGAACCCACCGCGGAAGAAGATGAGGCGCTTGGGTGCCGTGGAGCCCGTTCTCTTTTCCTTCATCGTACGGTAGGACATGTACATCTTCAAAATATCCTGTTGATATTGTTACGCCCCGCGCAAATCCTTCGTAAATGACAGAAAGGACCTACTTGAGTCATTGATTGCAAGTCATCGATCAACTCCTGCTTGGATGTTTGGACGCAGGTTCGGGCGATGTACTTGGCGACGTCGGAGTCGACGTTCCCGACAATGGAGGTGAACGAAGGCCTTCCATCCGACCCTGGAGGCGGGTGAATGACGTCGGCACCTAGCATTGGATTGGACGACGAAAATGAGCTACCGTAACTCGAACATCGTGAATGAAACCGATCTCACCAAAGACGATGGTTGGGTAGTGGGGGTCGCGGAGTGGGTTCACGGCAGAGGATGGGTCAAGGACGGTGTTAATTCCGCCGAGCTTCGGGTTGATCCTAAATAAACGGTCAAAAGATGAAGATGGCAAGGCCAACTGACAACTAGTCGTACTTGAGACAAACATTGGCCCAATACTGAGGCTTTGCTCGACCACATTTCCCGGCTTTCAGACACTGCGTTGGAACGCCCATCTAGAAAAAGGTTAAGGCACAACTACCCAAGGTCAGAGCGAACGACAAACAGTGACGTCTCCAAAGCTAACATATCAACTCGTTAGACGCAATCACCAAAAAAATGAAGATAATTACTGTTTGACAGCCGTGTAGATATCGTTCCCGTTATCCGGAAGGACAACGACGATCAAAGACGGAGGTTGCTTGGTTGCTGTAAACACCTCATTTCCCGCAGCCCTCAGTTGCTTCACGGGTCCTCAGGTTAATCGTCAACAAGAAAGACTTTTCAGAAAGCACGCACTTCTCCAATTCTGCCCTGCCCGTTCTCATATTTAACATGTGGCCTCTCATTGAGAACATTCATACCTGACAAATTTGTCAAAGGAACCTCAAGATTTGATTTTCTGGCAACTTACCGACGCTTTTGCATGCAGACACCAGCCCTCTGATCATGTCGTCGATCGCCTGTTGTGGGAACCGCTGTTGTCTTTCGTAGATAACAATGACCCATTGTTCAATGCGCATGGGAACGAAGAACTTTTTGTCAATCCTGGGAAATGATCATAAGCCTTCAGACGCCAGATTAGTTTCCAAGCTCACATGTTCCAGGCTCCATCGCGGGGTGTCTTTGAAGGGACGGCAATGAGTTTTGTGTTCAAGACAGGAAAGTGACGACATACGATGGTTGGTTGCTTGCTAGTTGGACCATATTGCAGCGTCGGAGGCGGAAGAACGCGCCCCGTGGTCGGTATGAAGGTGCTTGTCTCTACAGAAATGCCGAACTGACGAACATATTCGGACTGCCCATATCCCAGGACCTGACGAAAATGATAAATCAGAAAGTCAGTGCTTAAAAAATGAGAAACCCTCACATCGAGACCTTGGCGGATGCTGTTGAAGCGCTCGATGGGTTTCCTCGTGGCGAAATCGAGAACGTCCTTCGTTTTCTCAGGTGGTAACTGCTTCTTCATGATTTGACCAGGAGGAACCACGCAGACCTCCAACGGAAGGAGCGCTCCACTTCCAACCTACTCGCAGTGAGTCAGTTCATGAGGTCAAAGAGTGTCGCGAAGACCTACCTCAACGCAAAGGAGATTTGGGAAACGGAGAGGCCGATTCGAAAGGGATTGGAAGTACTGGGCAACGGTCCTCGACGTGCCATCACGCAGCTGGAAACGCAGAGCGTCCGCGCCGGCAGTGCTGAGTTTTTTAACCACGCGGGGATGCGTTTGTCTGTTCCCAGCAGCAGTATCCGTCGTGATGATCCTCAAGCCGGTGATGAAGCGTTGCAGGCGGAGTCGCTCGCGGTCTGGCATTCCTTTCGCAGGAGAGAGTAGCTGGGGGTCTCTCTGATTAAGGAATTCGAGGCAAAGGTCGATAAGGGGCCCGGCTTTGTACATCATCCCCGTCGAAATGTCGACGTTGACGACCATGCGCCCGATGCCTGGCCGAACAGACTGGAAATAACCCCTCCAAAGTTCGATGCCGCCTCCGATATATTTCTTCTCTCTGTCTGTGTAGAATGAGCGAACGTTGTAGGGATAATTTTCGCTGGGATGCATGCGAATGACCACGTTCAAGGCCTAATGTGGCTTTAGCACATGCATGCGGACATTACCAGGGAAGAAAAATCACCATAATCGCGGTGGAGACTTCGTTGTCCTGCGAATACCTCCCCTGGACAAACTCGTTGAACACTCTGATGAAGCCTCAGCACAATATACGCATCGGACGTGGAATACAACACTCACTCCGCATTGATTTCGTTGACCAAAGTCAACTTTACTTGATATGTCTTTGGTGGCCTCTCGCCCGTGGTCGTTCCGGCGGGGGCGAGAGTCATGGTGAACTTAGTTGTGATAGGATATGAACTAAGTGCCTCAACGACTTCAAGATTCTGACGACGTGGCTTACCTCCCTAGAATTTGTCGGGCCAAGTGGCAGCTGGCGAGGCGCAAACATGTTCTTTCGCCCATCGTAGACGGCAAGAGGTGTGAAAATGTCCGGGGCAACCTCCATCTGTAATTTCTTGATGATGATGGTGTTTAGGCGCACCGGCAAATCGGAGGGGTGAATGACTGAAGTCAAGTTGAGCAGCATAACACGCAGCACATAGCAAACCAGACATACCAACTACAACAGATGAGCAAAACAGCAGAATACCAGTGCTTAACTAAAGACCTACCGTCGTAATGGCGAATAATCGTGCCTGGGATTGTCGCAGCAAAACTGTTCGTGTGTAAGGCTATCTGTCTTCCAGCAGTGCCATATCCCGGCCGTTTCACGCCAATGGTTTTGATATTTGCTTAAACATGTATATTGTGACGAAATAAAGGCTATGAGTATGTAAACGACTCACCTCCAATGCTTGGCAGGCCAACCGGAATGTCTCCTCGACTTGCACCACGACCCCTCGGTGCTCCCCGAGGACCACCTTGTCCTCGTCCTCGTCCTCTGGGAGCACCGCGGTCTGGGGCAATTCGTGGGGGCATTGTTGGTCTAAAAAGCAGTGGTTTGAAAGTAGACAATGGGGGTTTAAAGTCGAACACTTTACACGACGTCGACGGACGGCCGCTTCCTGATCCAGCCGTTTTAAAGGGTGTGACGGTGACAGGAACGCATTGCCACATTGCAATTTGAATCTGGATCGTCATATGCATGTTCCTATTGGTTCTAAAAGTAATAGATTCACAGAATATTGAAACCGTCTTCCTTGGGCTATTAATGTAGCGCTTTGCTCTACATCCTTCCCGTCACTTTGATCTTTACTTGCGGATGGTGAGGGCTCGTACGAAAGAAAAAAATTCATTATCTCAAGGCGCCCATCCATTGCGTTCCAGAGTGATAATCAGCAGCTTTACCCGATTTTTCGGAAGAGCGCCCATAGTGGTACATGTGGACACATATGTCAACGGTCAACGAATCTGCTTCTCTGTCCTGTCACCCCACCTTCGACCGTCCCATTTCTGCAAGAAGATCATGCAGATCCAGGCTCACCACAGGACTGATCTTTCAACTATTTCTGTGAGCAAGATCGTGCTGAGGTGTGGAGCGTCTTGCAATTAATTTTAGCTGTGAATAGCTACTGAATAGTACTAAGTAGTCTCCCAAAGGCAGACATCGAGCAGTCGAGCAGGCTTCGATAATCTAGCTGTGATCGGTCAAGTGCATCAAACAACTTTCGGATCACAGGAGTATCACAAGAGGTTTCAATCAACTTTCAGCAACAATCAATATTGCTCGTACCATCAAGGCTTTTGGTGATGTTTTTTCAGGAAAATAACAAGTCAACTGAGACCAAAGTTTCGCCGCCCTCAAAAGTGAAAATTTGCGAACTTCTGAATTTCTGTATGTACTTTCAGGCAAGCTTTCGACGAAAGTACCAAAAGTAGCCAATGATTGTTCTGATGACAGGATATTCAATCTGGATTCTGAGCACTTTGCACATGAAGATGCAGCGTATGATAGTTCTTGCGCCAAGGATGGCTGTGGGAATTTGTGGGAGGTAGAACCGAATACTTACAAGAAGATCGAACAGGTACAGCCTCGATGATGTTAACGGCCCGCACTACTATGCCCATGTCCATGCAGTGTGAAGAGGGTGAGATAATCCACGTCACGGTTACCAGTGAGAAAATTTTGTACTTATAATTTAAAAGCGAAGCTGTGAACAGTGTCAACAGCAGTAAGCAGTCCTGCGCGGCTGTGCTGGGAAATCGGAGTGACAGAACGCCACGGCCACCAAGGATAGTGCCGTTGCACGCACTGCGGTCATTATCTGTTCCTTCCGAATTGAATTGAATCCTGTGCCACGAGGTCCAGAGCTGTGTCCAGGGAAGCCAGACTGACAGGCTCTTCTTGCGAGCCAGACTGACAGACTCTTCTTGTGACGATGCGACATGAACGTTCGTGGGTTTTGAAGGGAGGATGCGACGCGGCGATCGAGGGAAGCTCCGACGTGAAGGTCTGTGGATGTCCTCCATGGTGAGCTGGCGCGAGATGAAAAATAGCGCGTCGCTGTACGCATAAAATGACCCAATGCTGATACGGTTTGCATCAAGCCGCAAATCGTCACAAAGTCCTCGTCAGTCACAAAGACAGAGCGAGCGGCGGTGAAAAGACCGTCGATGCAAGCCCGAGTGACAGGAACGCGAGAACACAAGGAATCCCAGCTATGCAAAGCGTCGAGAAGAGCAATACTGATCATCATCAAGTGCGTAGGTGGGCGCACAGGGATCGTCTACTGTGAGTAGGCCTCAGGCCTCCCATTCAAAAAAAAACATGAGCGACATGTAGACTTGGAACAGATTCACCGGATCTGCACTGGAGTGGATCGGTGCGGTCGAACGGAGATCCCGGAACCGGAGACGACAACGAATTGACTTCTTGACCGCCCGGCGAGGTTGGACAGGGTTGCATAGTGGTTGCATGCACGGAGTTACAGCGAGGTTTACTCGGACCCGGAAGGGCATGGCGCATGGCGGCCAAGAGCACGGAGCTAGCGGTCGGGTTACTCGGTAAGTACCAGCTGCGGCCACTCATGTAACGTGGTATGAGGAGAATGGGGCCCTAAACAGTATGAAGAAAGGAGATGGTATGTTCGAATGATGGACACGTACGTAGGTTCCGGACGCGACGCTTCGTCGACAGCAGCACATGTTGACCTGCAAAAGTGGAGATTAGCAATGGGGACCGGCATCAAGGAAGATGTACACCTGAAAATGCGGTCATGCGCAGTGCTGCGCTAATGTCAATGTAATATCAAGATAGTATGTAAGATGAGAATGTTCTGCCTCTCGTGCCACTCGGGTAAATACCATCGCTTCTACATAGGTTTCAGTCAGTAACGCGTCGTGTGCGGCCAAGGTTCGAACTTCGACCAACGGTGCGGAGGATAGGGCTGTATATGGAAGCCGGGTTGATCTATATTGCCTCGCGTGGTGTTATTCTGAAGCGATGGCTTGAGTAGTTCGCTTGTGCAGATTCGGATGGACGTTGACCAGTTGACCATCATCATTGACCGGTGATGTATGTGGAGTCGCCTAAGGGCTAGACTCGAACCAATCCCTAAGAGGTAGAGGATGAAAGATCAAAGACAGTCGTTTGATTTACATCCTATTTTGTGGTAGCGTTGATCGACTGTCATCAACTCTCCTCGACTTCAATAGGGACTGGTTCGAGTCTACCTAAGGGCCTTCGACTTTTGAGAAATTTGGCTATAACTACCACGAGTCCGGGTGATCTTCATCACCCACGATCCATTGATTTCATATATTTCTGTGCAGATATATTTGAAGGAGCATGAGCGCACAAGTTTCAAATAGTAATAGTATTCCTTACCGCCGGTTGCCACCTTTCAAGGCGGGTAGAGTCCGTCCGCGTTGAAAGATCAGCTGAACAATATGCGACAAAATGTCTGGGCGTGCTAGCATATGTTGGAGGTATATAGGTACCTTTGGCCACAGATGACCACGACCAAGCGAAAAGGCGCAAGAACAGCGAGAGTCGTGTAACCCCGGGCCTGGACCACTATGCATCAGGAGCGTGATGGCCATGAACGCCACGTATGCTGCTGAGCTGACGTATATATAGTACAACTGGCCCAAGTTCCCAGAGAAGGTAAGAGCAAGGTCCGTCTGAATCCTAAGCGCGTCAATTAAAGGAATGATCTTATGATGACGAGCCTATGAGAGGAACCATGCGTTGTAAATTCATTTTCTCCGTGATAAGGGGCATACTCGAGGCTAACGGTCTGCCCTATGGGGATCCAACGACACGCGAGGCCACGGAGCATCGGGACGTACTGCTGGCTGTTGGCGTCCGGGGTCAGGTCGGGATCAGGTGAGGTCCAGCGGAGGATATTCGGAAAAACAGGTCTTTGACCTTTGCAGCGGCTGAACCTCGGAAACAAGCTTTCACAAGTTCTCCTCGACAGTCCCACCAGATGCACAAAACCTCAGGCGCTTATATAGTTCCGTCGCGCGGATTTTCCCCGCATTTTCCTCTTCTTTCCCCAGATACCCTTCCCAGTAGCCCTAATACCCAGAAATCTGAAGTAAAGGAGCAGAATGGCGCCTTCCGACTTCAAGGATGCAGATATCGACGCGATCGTCGAGAGTTTGACGACGGACGAGGCTATCCTGCTCACGGCCGGTGTAGGGTTCTGGCATACACACAAGATCGACAGGCTCGGTGTCCCTGCGATCAAAGTGCGTCGTGCATAACCTAATGCAGGTTGACTAGCATTAACCGTGATTTATTCTTGCTCTAGGTCAGCGATGGACCTAATGGTATCCGCGGAAACCACTTCTTCATGGGCACACCTGCGAAATGTCTCCCGGTGTGTGTGTTGTAGACCCAGTCAACGATATGATGAAACTGACTGACATCGTGACACGTATGTAGTCCTCGACAGCGTTGGGCGCGACATGGGACACTGAGCTCATCGAGGAGGTCGGTCTCAAGCTGCTAGCACCCGAAGCAAAGCTGCGTGCTGCTTCGGTCGTGCTCGCACCCACTTGCAACATTCAGCGCGTGAGTACTGTTTTTTCTCCCACAGATGCTGCTGTTGCTAACATGTGCCTCCTTGTTACCCTTGTAGAACCCTCTTGGTGGACGTAGCTTCGAGAGCTTTTCAGAGGACCCTCTTCTCTCTGGTCTTCTCGCAGCTGCGTATGTGCGTGGAACGCAGAACGGTGGTATTGGAACCACGATCAAACATTTCGTGTACGTCTTTCAGCGCCTTATATGTCCCGATTTTGGATATGCACTATGGTGCATGCATGCGCATTCATGCCGTTTTGCCTGCATATACGGTCAGTGTAGATGCCACTCACGTGCGCACCTGCCTGAGCGCCTTTGCCGCATATCTGGCGAATGCATCGCACTATAGAACTCTAAACCCCTGCTGAATCACTGTCTATATAGTGGCAACGACAAAGAAAACGACCGCCAGGGTTACGACAGCATCATAAGCGCGCGCGCGCTGCGCGAGGTGTACCTCCTACCATTCATGCTTGCACTCAAGTTCGCGCAGCCGTGGAGCATCATGACCGCATACAACCGTGTCAACGGCGTCCACGTCTCCGAGGACCCCCGCATTCTCCAAAAGATCCTTAGGGAGGAATGGGGGTACAAGGGCCTTGTGAGTGCAATTCCGATCTGCTCTGTCGCCGGACTTTTTGTTACCCGTAACTAACGCCCGTTCCTCCCGCGCATAGGTGATGTCCGACTGGTTCGGCGTCTACTCTGTTGACCTCGCCATCAAGGCCGGCCTTGACCTTGAGATGCCCGGCACCAACAAGTGGCGGACACTCGACCTTGTCAACCGCACCATCCAGGCGCGCAAGCTCACAACCCGCGATATCCGCGCTCGTGCCCGCACCGTTCTGGAGCTTGTGAAGAAGTGCGCTGCTGGTGCACCCGAGGTGAGTTTGTATCTGTATTGATACCTTTCTCCAGCAGCTAAGCCATTAATTGTGTGCGAATATGTAGATCCTTGATGGCGATGGCGTCGAGCGCACCGTCGAGTCTGCTGAAGATCGCGCCCTCATGCGCCGCGTCGCCGCATCTTCGATTGTCCTACTCAAGAACAAGGACTCCCTCCTCCCCTTATCCCTTACCGACGCTGCCAAAAAGCCCAAGAAGATCGCCATCGTCGGTGGTAATGCCAAGGCGCAGGTCTTATCAGGTGGAGGATCCGCGGCTCTCAAGGCCTCCTACTTTGTCTCACCCTATGAGGGCATTGTCAACGCTGTCAAGGAGGCTGCGGCGCTTGAAGGCGAGGAGGTGGAGATCACATACTCTGAGGGTGCGCGGAGTGCGTGACGTCTTGTCTTCCCAACCCCTTCCACCCTGAGCTAATTCCCAACTTTCAACAGCCTACCAATCCCTCCCGACTCTCGAAAACGAGCTCCTCACCCCCTCCGGCGAGCGCGGCTGGATCGGCACGTGGCATTCTCACGAGAATGACGAATCGCTCGTGCCGCTCGCCACTGAGCCCATCGAGACGCGCGTCATCGACGAGACTCGCATCTTCATCTCCACCTCCACCCCTGTGGGCATCACGCGCAAATGGACTTTGCGCCTTAGGGGTACTCTCAAGCCGCGTGACAAGGACGTGGACTTCGAGTTTGGGCTGACAGTCGCCGGGCGCGCGAAGCTCTACGTCGACGG
>JABCKJ010000360.1:0-21586 GCA_018850815.1 Asterophora lycoperdoides
TTTTGGTTGATCCCGTTACCCCTGGCGCTGGGCATTCTCGCCATGGACGAAATTCGCAAACTTTTGGTTCGCTCATTCCCCAAAGGTCTATTGGCGAGAATCGCATGGTGATTCGGGCACATCTATCTTCTCGGTATGTCGTCTCATTCCATTTCAATCAATTGAATGCATACTGACGATTCCACCCAGGCTTTGGATTTGTTCGTGTTCCTTTCTCGGATCTACCGTCTTAATCTTGCGAGCGAGCGATGATAGAATTGATAAGTAGAATGTTTATTTATTAACTTTATGTAAATGCCATAAGCAATGAAATAAAACTATATTGTACCAACAAGCAAGGCGAAGTGTCCAGCCCATGACGAAGCGTCCGGTATTGGAAAGCAATTGAAGTCGATTCTAAACTGCCTTTATAAGCTTCCTCCGTCTCCCTGTGATTGACTTGTGAGCCATCTCCTCCGTCTCCACAACATCACCACTAACGCCAGACGCAGCATCTGAGCCGTAGTAATAGGAGTTGAATGAGCAACCTGACGAAGACGAGCGTTCGACGAAGCCTGGTCGCTGTTCCATCACGCCATCCTCCGACTCGGAGTCCTCCTTCTTCTCGTTGACAGTTTGAAGAGTGTCAATTCGCATCGTGCTGTGCCTGGAGACAACGGGAAGACGAGGAGCTGGTGCTTGAGATGAGATGCCCGAGATCCTAGAAGCCATCGAATAGATGCTGCTCGTCCGTGATACGGAGCCCTGCGTGCTCAGTAGGCTCTGCCTCCCCTTGCTGTACCGCGGTATACGACTGAACGCGCCCGGCCTGAGTAACGCGGACTGCGGTAGTCTGGCAATAAGGGGGGCATGGGATTCTTGTGTGGACGCGCGGTGAATAGATGTACCTGCCGAGGAAGGGGAACCGAGTGTCGCGAATGAGCCCAATATCTGAGGTGTGCCGTGTCCATACCCATTGAACGCTCGGCCGTGGAAATGCACTCTGCCTGTCCCGTCTTCGCGCTCTTCTAGAGACCAGGGTGTCGATGAACCAGTGGTGTTTCTGGACAGAGGATTGTCGTTGAAGTCCACACTAGAGAAGTTTGAGTGGATGGATCTACCGGCTGCACCTTGCTGCGGTCGAGGTGTAAGGATATCATCGTCCTGTGCGCCACTGCTCTTCATCAGGCTAGGACCAGAAGGCAAGGTCGACGCCACTGCATTGAAAGCGTGAGTGAGGTTCGACTTGAGCGATGCAGTCCAGCTGTCGTAAGTCGCTGACGCGGTACCGTCTGCGTTTTGCGTTTCGCCGGGCATGGGCAAGTGCTCCCATTCTCCAGAGCCCCCTTGTCGGCGATTAGCGTAGCTAGAACGTCTCAATGACAACCAAGGAACTTGCAGGCCTTCGCCGTTCAGCTCAAGAAAGCGTGGTCGAGAGGCGTCATTTTCGGGCGGTGGTGTGCCTGGAGAAGCGTCCCCAGGAGCCAGATTCGCCACTTGTAACGGCCCAAGGGTAGAGCTCTGGTGCCCGTCCAAGCTTCCATTGGGCTCGAGTTGCATTGGCGTCGGGTACGGCAAGCTCTCCACAACTACAGGATAAGGCAGGGTGTTGGGGAATCGATCAGAAAGATGGCTAGAGCGCACCGAGCCGCGCATGTAGCTGTTACTCCGTTTTGGCTCGCCGACGTCGCGGTCGCCGCGAGGTTCCCATGGGATGGCATCTTGGCTACTGATATCCCCAGATCCTATCCTGTCGATGGGCTGGCCTATGAATGTCGCATCCCAGCCCTCTTCTAATCCATCCTCATCCACATGATGCGCCCAAGGTACGTTTGGTGCACTGCGCCGGCGCTTCGCGTGGAGACGGAGGCGAATGATCCAGGCTATTACGGCCGCAATCAAGCCGATTGCAACGATGGTCCCAATGACGATGACCACGTAGAACGGTGCGTGATGACCCACGTCGCGGGAAGTGACGTCTTCGTCTACGGAGGGCACGGAAGAGGGCAGTGGAGAAGTCGACAGGGTATCAGTCGACGAGGCATATACCGCTGATTCCATGGCCACCTGGGATGACGAGGCCATGACCGTTGACACCGTCGTTGACACCGCCGTTGACACCGCCGTGGATACAGACATGCTGGGTGTTGACGTAGCAGAAGAGACCAGCAATGGGATGACAGAAGAACTGGACAGCGACGCAACACCTGTGGAAACTATGCTCGAGAAAGAGGACCATGATACGCCAGTCTCAGACGTCGCAGAGGCAGCCGTCGTACTAGTGAACTTGAACGAATAGTAGTACACCCCAGAAGACGTCGGTAAGCGGGATGAGAACACTTGGAGAGGCTGACTTGACGTTGACGGTGGCCTAAGAGATGCCGACGCAGAAGTTTGTACATGATGTGGCGCCGTGCGATGGGGTGTCTTCCCTGGCGGCCGCAGTGCTGTGAATGATGCTCCTGTACGCGTTGATACGGGCCTCGCGGGTTCAAAAACGAGCTGGGATACATGGATTGGGGCCAAAGATAATGGACTCGGGGGAGCGGCGGATGGGCCATGGTTTCCCAAAATAAGGGCCATGAATACTTGGAGTACGAGCTCCCAGAGCAAAGAATGGAATCTCGTCCGGCGAGGAGTGAGAAATTGGTGAGAGGGTAAGGGGGAACAAATCGCTGAGAGGACCCCCTAATTGACCCTTCTGTCACCGATTTCGTTTTGGCCCAGCGGTCAGCCGCTCCGAGCCAGGGCCCGACCGTGGCGTGGACTCAACATGCCACTCACTATGGCGTTTCGAGATTCAACGAAGAGGCATAGGCTTTACCTTAGCTCAAGGAGGAGGGGAAGCTGATCATGAAGGTTACTAAGTAAGATCTGCAACCAAAAGTTACAGAAAAGGACGAAGTTTCCCGCGCTGTACGTTGCTCCAGCTGGTACATAGCATGGAGCAAAACGGAGAGAGGTCTACAATAGACAGAACTTGTAGAGCTCAACTACTATTCCTGGTGATAGGGCGATTCCTCCTGTATCTGCCAATGAATGTCAGCACCTCGAGTAATAAGAAACTAGAAAAACATGGTGGGCGTACCCATGGCTCATCCTTGGCAGTATACTTTCTAGGAGGTCGTTCAAAGCACGACACCAAGTCGGCATGGTCCTTGTCCTTGAGCGGGAACACGACACCTAGTTCGTAGTTTGATATCTTGTTATGTGGCGCGGCATATAGTGAGAACAGGAGGCAATGTTGAACAGAAGATACAACACACATTCAAGGTTGGATTGAACCCAGAGCCGGACAAGGTTCCCCAAGCCGAAGGCGTGAAGTTATGCGAGCCGACATAGGCCCACCCCACGTCCGGTTCGATCACTTCTATCTCGTTATCTGAATCATTTTGCTTCCCCTTCGACAATTCCTTGTAGGTCGCGATGATCATCTGGTAGCCCATGTCAGGTGGGAAAGGATCGCTAGATGATATACCTGTACCTTCGAGTGCATTAGAACGGGACCGCCTTTACTATCAGAGTCGTAGAAATGGCCCCTAGGGAAGTTTTTCGCAGCCCACTGCCTCCGCCTGCAGAATATTGTTCCGCCACCCTGGAAAGTTGTTCAGCCCACGAAGAGATTTTCGACGATGTCAACAGTCAGTTTCAACTGACCTGTTCGCCCAGTCTACTTCGCTGCACCGTCGTTTTTGTCGGAAAGACGACCTTGACAGTTGGATACGGGAGTTTCTCTCGTTTCTTCTTGGGCTCGTCCAGCCAATCCTCGGCTGATTCACCTCGTGCTGACCAGTGGAACTCGTTCAACCACTGTGTGGTGTAATTGCCGAGACTAGAACCCTGAGAACGAGAAAAAAGCCACATGAGCGCTCTAAGACAAGTCAAGTGTGGAGCCGAGAACGGACAAACCTGGCACTCTATAGATAGATCCTTGATTCCTTTGCCTTTCCCCGTGCGCAGGCCCATCGCTCGGACGGCCTGCATAATTCTCGGATGGCCGGTCCTATTCATTGTTTGACGTGAGCTCATTAGGGCGGCAATTTTTCACCATAACTCACTTGATTACTGCTGGCCAGCCCTCGTGTTTGCCAGCGATGGATGCGACAAGATGTACCTTGATGTTCGACCAATCCCAGAGCATCCTAAGCTCCTCGATGCTTTTCAGCGGTAGATCTGGATGCTAGATAGTCGATTGAGCCAAAGACAATTAAAATTATGCGCAGAGGAGGGCGACTGACGTTATCCTTTATCATTGTCGCAAGCGCAGGCTTTACATTGACGGCATGAAGGACGCCTTGTAAGTTGGTCGGAAAATCGTAAGGGGGCTTTGGGTCGTGCGGTATTGGTTTAGACCGCAAGGGTATATCCTGGAGCCAAACTGACTGCGACGACATCAGTTGCAGGTTCTGTGAATTGGCTACCGTGTATCTTACGTTCTCCATGTCGCGATAGTCGTACGCAATGAGATTAGCAGTGGAAACTACGACGCGTAGCCGTCCTGTTTTATAAAACAACTGAAAGATAATGTCAGCGGCAGATGTATCGCAGCGAATTGAAATCACTCGCAAGCATGAACTATGGAGAAATAGACCATCAGCTGAATCCTGGACACGAAGTATTGTAAGGACTACCTTCATGTGCTGACACCCTCTCCCACCGCGCAGCAATGGTGTAGTTTTAATCCAATTGGGCAGCACGTTCTTCAAGCTTGCTTGGCCGGTAGCGTCAGGCTGCGCAACCATAATGACAGGAACAGAACGATCGAAGAACTCGTATATCCAAGCGAAATCAAGAGCATACGAAGATAGTATCGCAAAAGATAGATCAGATTTCTAGATTGATCGTCAGCTGAGGCAAAAACAATGGAAATCGGGCAGACAAACCGATACGCACCTTGCCCAGTATATCAGTGAGCCTGAAAGTCGGCCTGCCGTCCTTCCTGGGCTCCGCGTGCTGGGTGGCAGTTTGTCGAAGCTCCCCGTGCCAAAAGACCTGTTCTGCAGTGGGAACGTTGGCGTGAGGTGCCCCTTGATTTGACGGACCGCCCCGCTGACTATACGAAGAAAACGGAATGGAAGCGCTATTCCCGTTATCAGCGCGCACTCCTTGCGAAGACGAAAGGTGTTGCCTCTTGGCTGGTGGTTCTCCAATCCTCGTCTCATCATCCTCGTCATCATTATCTCCCCCGAAGCTCGTGTCGAATCCGCTATCTGGCCTGAGGCGTTTCTGCCGTTCGCGGCGTTCCTTCTCCAACTGTGCGCGTTCCGAAAGAAATGCAGAGGCTCCTAAGGTGGCCGCCTGTAGTTGAGGCTGTAGTTGTGACTCCTCCTGAGGAGGTTCCGGCTGAGATCGTGGCGTCGGACGACCTGGAGCTCTAGACGCGCTGGCCGGCCTCGACGTACAAGCCTTGGACGCTTCCAAGGCTTGTTGAAGCTGACTTTGGAATATCGCGTCCTCTTCTTCTTCAGAATCATCTTCAAGATCTATCACCTCGGGTTTGCGAGCAGCATCTTCCAAGCTGAGGGCGATCGCCCTATTAGAGAGGCCGTTTAGACAACCCTTGATAATACTAGGGATTTCTCACCTTGCTAGATCATCTTCCTCGTTATGTTCCATCAAGATTAGCGGCCGTTAAGAATGCTCAGAGAACCGGGGTCGTGTCAAGGTCGTGTAGTACTTGGACTGACAACTTGAATGTCCGACTCCTAAATTGAAATTCTAACTTCGAAGTGGCACGTCACATCACATGACCGTGACCTCCTAAATGTGGGCTCATGTCATTGTCATTGTCATTGACAATGTTACCATTGTGCAAATGTGCAACCTTTTTATATGCCATAGGTACCCTTCCACTCGGCGGCTCGCGCACAAGGAGGCGAGATACCTCTGCACGACCAGACGTGGATAAGAGAAGTGATAAGTTAATCTAGAACAATCCAAAGCTCCCGGACGCGCCAGCGTCGAGTAGGGAAATGGATTCAAGTCAGGAGCCAGGTCGGGCGGCGGGTCCCGCCACACGCATTGTACAACAAAAATTCCATTTCATTTCATCCAATGTTTCTGTGGTATGATTATCTACTTCAAGCTGAAGGCGCAGGTCAGAGAGGGCAGGGAAGATGGTTCACAATTAACACACCTGACAATGGCTTCGATCTCGACAAGAACATCCCGTGGTAGACGCGCAACCTCGATAGCAGTCCGTGCGGGTGTGTGCTGCCCGAAGAAGGCCGCGTAAATGGCGTTGACGGCGTTGAAGTCGTTGAGGTCCTTGAAGAACACCTGCACCCCAGAAATATTTCGTCAGAACTGTTCCAGGTCCTTACAGGAAATGCAGCTTACGGTGGTCTTGATGACCTTGCCGAGCTCGGAACCGCCAGCCTCGATGATGGTCTTCAGGTTAGCTAGGGCCTGATGGGTCTGCGCCTCCACGTCTCCCTCGCCGACTACGACGCCTTCAGCGTTGATGGGGGTGTTACCCGACACGAACAGGAGATCGCCAGCCTTGACGGCCTGTGCGTACGGGCCAATGGGAGGAGGAGCGTCTACTCGCAGGTCAGTATCTTATCGATGGCACCGTATCCTATCAGGCTGGCATACTGGGGGTAGAGACAATAGAGAGCGTAGAGTGGGTCGAGACGGACATGGCTGGGGCGCGCGATGGGACTGGCGGATTGGGTAAGTGGAGATTGGACGAGAAAGAGCTGGATGTCCAGAAAATGCGGTTATAAAGCGCGAAGGCTGTCGAAGGGCGGCGATACTCTTTGGATGCCTTACCAATTACTCCGATGTCGAAATATTGAACGTTGGTCGCGCAAGCCCACGGATAACAGCCACGGAAACAAGGAAACGCGCGTAATAACTGGCCTTTCCACTGTCGTCACCGTGAATTGCCATTACCTGACAATACATGTCCTCGAAGTCTAATCGGAAATGAGCGATACATATAGCAAGGCAGAAAAGAAGTTCGTAGTAAGTTTGGTAGACATGTATTTTCAGATTGTCAGGTTAACAAAACGGTCCGTGCGGGACATGTCACATGCTCGTGGGACTCCTCTCACTGCTATATAAACCTCCGTTCCAACACTTCCGTATCCTCGATTCTTCCACAATCAAAATCGCCAATGACGATAACTTCAGGTGCAGAGAGATGAGCGCGACCCCCTTCGGGCTGGGATGCGCACTGACATCGCCCGTTCGGCACCGCATACCTTGTTACTCATAGGGACGGGCTAGGACTTTTCTGACGGCGTCCACTTTTTGATTGTGGGTTGACATTGCGGAGACGTACATACATACGCGGCTGTATCTATGTTACTATCTATGTTACTACACATTCACTGAATGGAGTGGGTATTTTCCTTTCTGATGGTCCGATGCCCTGCGCAAACCAAGCGCTTTTCTGGAACCGGGACATATCGGCCTTTGTCGTTAATGTCACAATGGCTCATAAACTCCCTTGTCCCGCGAGGCCACACACTGCACAGGAACAACTCCACGCCATTTTGCCTGCATGCGAAGCTAATTTGACCAGCTCTCTGTCAACTCATATTCCGACGACATATGTACGACCAGGGGACTTTAATTTTTCTCGATGAAGTCAACCTTTTAACCCCACAGTGGTCCAAACGTGCCTATGTATAGCCCTTGACTCGAAGGCAGATTTCGTCTTGTATTGCGATAAGTGTATCCTGTTCGGCGTCGCTACTAGTACTAGATGCTCAAAAGCCTTATCGTTGCTCAAAACAGGTGCGTTACATGGAGACGGATGCGTATCCGAAGCCGGAGCCTTCAAGACCCCTTGCGACAAGCGTAAACTGGTTTGCAGCTTCCCGAGTTTTCTTCAGTGACCGCGAGCTTTTAAGGTGAAAAAAAGTCAGCAACATGGGATAAAATCTACGAAAGGTATCCTACCTGAGGACGGCTTTGACAAATTTCTCTTTCACCTCAGGTGTAGCTTTCGATGGGATGAAATCGTCCTATAAAGCCAACGTTAACAGGAGGCCGGTGGGGGTAGAAAAACTGCACTCGCAGAAAACAAGATATCCTTGATCCATTGTGCGGCTACGGCGCCTCCTGCGCCGCCGCCGCCACCACCACCACCACCAGCCCTACTAAGGAGGGTCCCCAGGATCTCTATTAGATTTGGAACTACGCTATATAATGGAGGGCGACGTGAACAAGGTACTTGTCAGCTGAGTTTGGAAACCTGCACGAACCTCCGAGGTGCGACGCTGGCAAAGCCTTCCAGG
This sequence comes from Asterophora lycoperdoides, assembly GCA_018850815.1. NCBI lineage: Eukaryota > Fungi > Basidiomycota > Agaricomycetes > Agaricales > Lyophyllaceae > Asterophora > Asterophora lycoperdoides. The sequence continues at coordinate 8,229 of JABCKJ010000360.1, forward strand.
ACCGCTTTCATGATCTGCCGTCCATATGTTTGCAAAATTTGTTGTTTTTCTGCTGCAAGGGCCTCGTCCACCGAACTTCGATTGATGAGTGTGCACTGCGAAGTCATGTCAATCACAATTGTAAAACGTCAAGGCACGGTAACATACCAAGAAGTTACACGCCTGCGCCAACGAGTACCGTTCCTGCAAGGACAGAGCCTTGATCACACAGTTCAATAGAGCATCGAGGCCTCCAGGCGGTAGGGTATAGAAGGAGCATGTGAAGTCCTGAGCTGTCTGCGAAGAATCAGAGGCCAAAGAGTGAAACCGGGTATACATGGACAACTTACCCGATCCATGCAAACAAAGAACTCCTGGACGATATCTGGATTCTGTTCGGAGAGACCACATGAGCCGCAATTTCAGAAAACAGAAATTCGCGCTGTACATCTTCCATAGCTCCAGGAGCGACCATCAAACCGAGCGCGCACTCCAACAGAATTGGTAGAGCACTTGCCACGATGGCTTCCGCTTCTGGCGTAGGTCCTGCCCTGACATTCGGCCCGCTGACCAACACTAGCGGCGGAGGATTAAGTTGTGCGATCAGGATGGCTGCAAGAGACAGCCAGGCCGCGGTCAGCTGGCGTCGAGACGCAATGCAAACAAGCTCCAGAAGAGGCCCAGCCGAAAGACTGATCAAAGTCATGTCGCTCGGCAGGCAGGTAATTGATTTGAAAAGGTCACTCAAGGCCTGTCGGGATAATTCGTGATCAGTAAAAAAAGAGTTGATGGAAAAAAGCGAACATACGTTGCTGACGCCGGCATCCGTAGACCATAGTTCCACTACACCACCAAGCGTAGCAGATATCGATTCCCGCAGCTTGATGGTCCGGGGATCGTCTCGTGCACGCACCATCTCGTCCAGCTTGGCCTGCGACTCCGAATCACGTTCGCCGAGTATTACTAGGCCATCTGTTGATCGTGTAAGTCCTTTCGCGACGCCGGAAAGGGTTTCAAGTTGATGAATGGTTATGGTGCGTGCTTCTTCAGGCAACTTTTAACAAATCTGAGCGACGTGAAGAGAGAAAGATTGCCACATGCGTACCAGATTGGAAGATTGTAAGGCCTCGGCGAGTTTTTGCACGATCGGGTCCACGATGGCCTACCGCCAGGTCAATCAAGAGCCTATGCGCCATGACTGAAAAAAAAAACCTCTATGGGCGCAATTTCTTCTTGGGCAGGCAGAGCTTGGATGACACTGGCAATACTCTGCACAACCTTTCCCTTCTCCGAGTCCTATTTATCGCCTAATGTCAATATGACTCGAGTAGAAGGCGCTGTGTACGCACGGGTATGCTTCCCAAGGCAGCGTGAAGTTGAGCAAAAGCGCCAATTTGAGGCGCCAATGCCTTACGGTTGGCATCACACAAATTGCGAAGGGCATTCGCAGCTTGGAGGCAGAGCGACGGGTCGGTAAGTGCCGAGGCAACGTAGGTCAATATGCTCATCAGTAGGCCAGGATTGTCGAACGGTTGGCTGGCGAACCAAGATGAGTAGGTGCCTGAGAGGAAGCAAATGTCAGTGCGGGTAATGCAGTCGAGATGGCAAGCGCGGCACCGATGAGGCTAAGGGTTGTGCGTCGTATCCGGCTGGCACCTGTTAAAGGAAGTCGCCCGAGGATTTCGGGGCTGAATATTCGCGGGAGGTGGGGAGTTTTTTCAAGGTCGAGTGCTTCTTGGATCGAGGTGATGCAATGTAAAGTTGCTTCGATTTCCTACGAGAAAGGATTAGCTTCATCACCAAAATATGTTTTTCAAGCGCACTGACCTCCCAGCCATCACCTTCCTGTCTGGCTGCGAGGCGTTGGGCAACATCATCCACATAGTAGCCCAGCATGTCGTGTCGGAGGACGTAGTATCTATTTATTGGGTGAGGACCTCCTGCCAAAGTAACAAGATGAACGCCTACGCGTTGATAAGAGTGTCGCCGATATCTCTGCGGTACCTATGCGGCGATGAGACGTTATAGAGGAAGAGGCTGCTCCTGGATTCAACTTACACCTGGAATTTGTCCACCTGGTCTGGGAGTCATCATAGGTGTGCGATGTTAGATAGCGCAAGATGAGAATCCCGTACCTTTGGACCATCCACTGCCTTTGGGTGGAAAAACTGTTTTCCGTCTGAGCACATGCACCAGCTCGCTGTACACCGCCTTGGCCATTGCCTGTGCGTCAGCACCCGCGTCCAGGCCTGCAGCATCCGAATTCTGCTCCTGACCTTCCGGGATGTAATAATCCGTGCTCCACAATGCCTCCTGGAAGAGGTACCAGAACCCAAGGGTCATCTCGCTCTCTTCCTCGTCCACGCCGTAATATCCCGGGAGCCCAGTATATGCCAAAAGCAGCCGCAGGAACGACTGTGTAAGCTGTGCGCGTGTTTTTGCGGGTGGCTCTGGGATGCCTGCCGGTGGCGGTATGAGTGGAACAACAGGGGTAGGAGATGCGATGTGAGCGGCAATGTAGGAGGTCGAGTGATCTCCGAGGGCTACAAGCAACTTGCAAAATGAGCGGGAAATGTCGCCAACATCACCCGAGCTGAGCGTATTCTCAACTATCTTGCTGCCTCTGGAGTCCATCCACACAAGGAGCGGCTCTGTAAGTGTGCGGCTACCAGACCCGTCGGAAAGCGCGGATTTCACCATAATCTCCTGTAGCGCGTCGGATGCGGCCTCGAAAGCCTCACTGTCTGAACCAGACCGGTCAAGGAGAGAGATCAGGAGAGGAATCAAAGGGGTGATGTCACTGGTGGGGACGGTGGCCATCCACGCTTGTAGACACCGGAGTGCCGAAGGGATCTGCTGGGATGCCTCAAGCGACGATCGCACTGCCTGTACGACCATAGGGACGGCATCCTTAAGCGATTGTTGAATTTGGACTCTGCCAGGGTCCTTCAACAGATGCCACCAAGGAGGCAATTGCGGCGACTCACTTACTGGGGCCAAGGAGTTCAGCATTCCCGGTCTCTTCCGCAACAATAGCCAAAAAGTCGTGTATGTGCTCCGTAGGTGCCCCATGGCCCGAGAACGATATGACGCACCCCAGAATCCAGTCTGGCCATTGTGTAGGGTGCCCAGGAACGAGTTTTAGGGCAAGAGACGAGAGCTGGAAGGCGTTAGAACATGACATATACCACCCATGAAGAGCTTACCGCGACGAATAGTTTCCGAAGGATGATCTTACTACTGGCGTTTGCCATTGCACGCGACGCGAGATGAAGAATGAGATCGCGAAGTTGAAGTGCATGCTCTGGAGGAAATAGTGCCCTATTTCGCCGTATGATCAATTAGAACGCGTAGAGACTGGACGTCCCCACGTACCAATCCCTTGCAATCTTGACCTGCGCTGTGTGCGCTCCAAAGAACTGCACATTTGGATCTGAATGTTCCAGAAACGGAATCACCAGCCCCCACGCCTCTGGTCGTTTCTGGAGCTCAAATAGTTCATGCTGGAGCCGCTTGAGGTCGTCTGGAGATGTCGATGTCGTCGGAGGCGCGTAAGCCTGGTGGATCAGCTAGACAAGTTCTATCGACATCTCGTTCAGGATGAAGTCGATAGTGGACTTACTTGTGCAGCCCTCTCAATATCAGTTTGCGAGAGTACGGCGAGGAAACTGGTCTCCGCCATAATAACTTGTAAGATCCAGGTTTACAAAGGAGAGAGGGCGGGAGATTCAGTGCTGAAAGCGCACAACACGTTGACGCAATCTGTCTACACAATTTGTGACCGTGGGAAAAATGTTATTTGAGTATTGCCGAAAGTTATCAATTACTATGATTTGGGACAAGGGAATCGATGGAGCAACGGACTTGTCAGAGAACGTAGCAGAAACGTAGTAGATGGTGACTGGTTGGCGCCGCAGCTGTCAGGCCAGCTACAGGAACCCTGTCCGGACAAAAAGATCGAAGTCAACCACCAACTTGATCGCGCGCATCAACTGGTGACTGGTCGACGCTTTTCATGTGCTTTTCATGTATCAATTCTAGCTCTAGTTGCTCTGGATCCGCCTGCAAGTGATTCGGTACGGCAGAAGTCGAGTTTCCTGTAAGTCGGGCACATGTGTCAACAACGGCTGCGACACAGTTCCCTCATTCAAGACGTCAGAGCTCATGAAAGGATCGGTCCCCTACTAATCCGTAATTTTGGACCGTGGTCAAACCAAGTGTGCCTGCTACTTAGATATCCGACAATCCATGGCATTTTGATGTGCGGCAATGTTTGGCGCTAGACACCCTACTTGCTCGAAATCCGTAACGGCCGATGGTTCCATCCAGGCTAGAGGAGATCGTAATGCTTCTCAAGCCACGGACCGCAAACTGGCAATAACGGATGACGAGGATCCTGCCAGTAGGTTTGAAGGTCAACAGTATAGATGATGGTGTAGAAGGGCAGCTTTACCGGGTTGATTTTGACGGGTGTCTCTGGCAATGATTCCCGACCTGTTCTATTGGTAAGAAGATATGGGAGTATCGCAAGGCGATACAATGTCGCCTCGTCCTGAGAAAATGCTCTTGTTTCAGCGACGCAGATGCAAAGATCAAACAAGCCAGCACAAAGCTGGCTGCGCCTTCAACGCCATGAACAAGGCCCAACAGACAGTTAAGAGGCAAGTTTTTTGTGAAGGCCTGTCAGACTGAGAAGACAGACAGCGCCGGTAAATCCATAGTCCATTCCTTTTGCACCAGGTAGAAGACTGCATTGGTCGCATCGGCAAAATGCCAACAGAGGGTGTTCTTTGCGCCGGTCCACTTTGGATGGTCTGAGGTGCCTACTAAGTTCGACGTTGAAGGCTTCGACATCAGAGATGGGAAGAAAGTTGTCCAGAAATTCATCGTTGTGGAGATAATGGAGACCAGGGGAAATTGGCTCGATGGCATTCCAACGAAGGCTCTGATCTACGAACATCATCATTCCAACTTGAAGGATGACATGCGGTGCATCGCCTTTGTGATTTTAAGGATCTGGTATCTTTGTTCCCTGAGGTAGCTCTACAAATTCCATAGCAGTTGACGCAGTTGAAACAAGCGAAAGGCAAGAAAAACAACTTACATGAAAAAACAGGGATGGCAACGACGCGGACACACAGAAAATCAAAACACAAGCCGATCAAGAGATGCGTTTGACCATTCGCCCAGTTTGATGCCAGAAAAGCTTTTCCTCGGGCTCTCCTTCCTTTCCCCACATAGACTCTTCGCCCCAGACGCTCTCGCCTTGATCGTCAACCAGCTGTTTGATCCAAACATGAATCGGGCGGTCCATCTTGCACCCGTCAAAAGCCAGCGACCAGACTGGTGTCCAAAACCTCTGCCACCACGCGACATCGTCCCTTGGGCTCAATACGTGTTCATAGAACAATAGCTGTCCCCCACGTTGCAATACACTTCCAACAAGAGAGGCGAGAGTCTCTCGAGGAGATGGAACCGTGCAGAGCGTCAGAATAGAAATGAGAGTGTCTACGGGTGGTTGATTGGCATCCTCTCCGATTGACGACACAATAGACGTAGCGTCTTCTGCGCCGCAGGAAAGAATCAGTAGAGTCCCATCAGACTCGTTGAATCCGGCTGCCTCGGCCACTACGCGTATGTGCGGGTGCATAAGCACGTTGGGTTCCAGTGCAACGTATTTCGTTACGCGTGTTTTGTCCAGATAACGAACAGTGTGCCCGTGCCCTATAAGATCGCGATCGCGATTAATTACGGAAGGGCACCATAGGTAGGAATGCGTCGCGTCACCTGCTCCAATATCCAGGACGACTCCATACGCGTTAGGAGTAATCAAGTGCTCCTTCACAGGCCGACAATTTCCGTCTACGCCATCCCCAAAAGACTCCCAGAGTTTAGCCATGAAGAGGCGCGAAACGGCACTTGGACGAAATAACAGCGAGGGAGAACAACAAATCGCCCGAAATGTGGGCATGAACGCCTCCTGGACCGCGAATCGGAGGTCCAGTAGGATGCTGAATGCCACAGAGAACTTCATGGGGAGTACCAAGGGAGTACAACGAAAAAGTTAGCTGCATGTTGAAGCAACTCTCGGATCCCGGATCTTGAACCATTCCAAAAAGGAAGGATGCATCATGCTGACATAAAATTCCATATTTGGTAATTTCGGCAACGTGGCGCCAACTTCCCGCGGTGAGATTTTGTATCATCGCACGTATCGCAGCTCGTTCCCTACGCCCTCCTCGACCACCCCGTCTTCTAAAATGGTGAGATACTGACTCTACGCTACATGTTTCATCGATCTATCCCGTTTCGCTGGCCGGGGCAGCTTATTTCGGGATGGATGCGAACTCGTTGATTCAGATGAGGACTCACCGGTTTTCCCGTTTTTCTCCTAGGCCTCAACTGACCTCGCCGCGTCCTACGCCGCCCTTATCCTTGCCGACGAAGGCATTGAAATCACCGTACGAACTAGATTCAGCCATTGAATGCGCCGAGAGATCTAACGGAGATGTTCTCGATAGTCGGAGAAGATCCTCACACTAACAACTGCGGCCAATGTCGAACTCGAGCCTATCTGGGCATCACTACTTTCCAAGGCTCTGGAGGGGAAAAACGTGAAGGAGCTTCTGTCGAACGTTGGATCTGGTGGAGGAGCACCCGCTGCTGGCGCCGCACCCGCGGCTGCTGCTGCTGGCGGTGCCGCTGCTGCTGAGGCACCCAAGGAGGAAGCCAAGGCTGAGGAGAAGGAGGAGTCCGACGACGACATGGTGCGTGTTCCCATTTCATTGAAACTTTGATCAGCATTTTGACTTGTTGGCTCTTAATAGGGCTTCGGTCTTTTCGATTAATCACCTCACTTTCTTTGTTCATACTCCCTTGCATCGCTGTACTACATCCCGCAGCCCAAAAAATACATTGGAAATCCCAGCACGCGTGGATTAAGTTGTGTAGCCTTCCGAATTTCTTGACCAGGAGGCGCTCGCTGATGAGCAACAGCATCGTTGATTCCGAAATAACTATTGCACTACAGTTAAGTGCTGTCTCTGGGGTCCTGAGGCTCGACAATCAAAATACATCGTTGCCAATCGCGAAGCAAGTACTGTTGAATCCAACCATCCCTCTTCATCCATCCGACATCGCTCAAACATGGACAACGATGATTGAAGTCCTGGTTTGGCAGACAGAAGGTCGATAAGACAAGTGGCCGGTAAAGGTGATTCGGAACGCACGCGTTTTCGTCAGAGGGAGAGAGGAGCTGAGTGAGATCTGTTGGTCAACCAATTCGATTGGAATTGCTGGCGTTACCAATGGATTTCAACAGCCATTGCACGTCTTCGGCTCTTCGCTGTAGCTCCCGAGTGGTCGCTACCTCAGGCTCTGCGGGTGTAGGGAGCTCGTCGAAGCTAGTCTGGAGTAGACGAATGACGTGCTGAATGATATAGTACCACTCATGTCCATGATATTTGTAGGCAAGGACCGAAGTCCCCCACCACTGGCGAACAAGCGGTTTTAGAGGATCAAAGTACGGGTGGAATAGCGCAACTATTTCGTTGTCGAAAATCTCGGGGCGCCTGAGCAAATTGTACTTTGCATCCCCCAAGTACTTCCTGGGCGCGGCGAAGTATGTGAAGATGACGCGCTCCAGCGATTCGTGATCTTTGTGGTCAAGTTCCTGGACCTTTGCGCGTTAAACAGAGATAGATGAGAACCCAAAGGAGCGATTCCATGTCATGGACGGCATTAGGGGCGAATGGTTCATTGTTGCTCGGTGGGTAGGTCCAACGGCCATTTAAGACGTCGGCACTCATGTACGGATCGTTTCCCTTCTCCCGAAAGTCAATAAATCTGAGATGAGTGAAGGAAGCGTAGTTCCTCACCACTCGCTCTCGTGATATACGATCACCAAGATCCGGCCATGGCAGTCTGAGGCCTGAGAATTGATGATTTAGTGATAGACTCTGTTTACAATAATTGTGCTCACCCTCCCTAGATTGTCCCAGCCGAGATGAGCAAGAGTGAGTGGTTCTTCCAGGCCTAAGCCAAAAAGACGAACACGATGTGCTATCACATCCCTGAGGTAGTCGTCCCTGTCCCTTGAACGACGGATCCACTCGAGGAGGACTTCGTCGCTGAAGTGCAGGTCCCCAGCCAAGTGGATTCCGTAAAGCTTTGCTAGTTTTCTTGGAACTTTTTGAACGTAAAAGCGGTAAAAAGCACGTGCGTCGTGAAGGAACTGCGAATGTTTTTGAAAGTTTAGCACTAGGGGCCCTCGTTGCGTGATCGAAATCCACGAGACGGCCAATGGACTGGGAACCATTCGCATTCGGGTTAGGGAATATTATAACACTCCCACAACTGATGCTGCGATGGACAAACCCAAGCCGATATGCAGCAAGGTAATCTGAAGAGAAAATCAGAAGAAGTTTGTCAAACACGGCAGGTAACAATGCACCTTTGCCACAGCCGATAAATGCTCCCAGGAGCTCGCGCAAGCTGCTGGAAAAATGGATCGGATAGCCTGCAGGCATGAGGATCTGGGTATGTATACGAGCCACCAGCTCCACCCGCTTGTGCCTTGGGTATGAGCGTGGTTTTATGGCATCTGGAGGCGACGTAGGTAAAGATTCTGAGTCTACGCCGCCGCGGATGAGCGAGAACGTGTTGCCGACTTCCCCGCCGATCTTGATGTCATGGTATGATATCATGTGTCCACCCTCTAGCAAATCGTAGATTTTCCCTTCGAGTGGGTACACCGGGTTGTTGAACGCGTCCATTAAAGGATTGCCTTCTGAATTCAGATCACCGGTATGTTCCTTGAATGGCCTCCAGTAACGCTTCAGGTGAAACATCTGATAATAACAACCCGAGTCAGCTGGGAAGTGGGTCCAGTACAGTATACGAAGACACTAACCTCAGTTGGATCAGGTTCGCTTATGTCGATCACCTCGAAAATCAGCGCAGCCTGGCCGCACATATCACCGGAATCCATCGTTGAGATGACGAAGACGGTCAGATAGGACCTTGCCACGCCTTGGACATCAACAGACAACACCCAGCGACGCTCATATCGACTGTGCAATCTGAGCTCGCCGTCACAGGCGTAGGACGGCAGGAGCTTGTAGTGCTCGTCTTCAATCAATAAACATCCGCGAGTGGGGGCTTTGAGAGGCTTGTAAACCATCATCCCCGTATCCCAGCCCAGCTTGTCTGGGGACATGCATCGGAGGCCGGCAATGACGCGGATGAAGGCATGAGGATCCTGAAAACGGACTTGTCAGGACAACATTTATCACGTGGAATATGGACATGGTGCAGACCGTGTTAATCGGAATGAGAGTACGTGTAGCAGTCATTCCAGACCGATCCAACCGAAGAATTACCATCTCGTCGAAGAAGATCACCTGGCCAAGAACAAAACGTCGGTCAAGTTGCCCCTCGAGAATCTGCTGCATGTAGATTAGCTCCTGAACAACAACGTCCTCGATCTCAGGGTCACTGAGCAACTTGGTGACAGAGATCACAATCTACTGGCCACCATTCGAACTCCACGGGGCCAAAAACGTCACCCCACCAGGTCATGAGTTGCGTTTTGGCCTGGCACATATTCAGCCGGGGAGCATTCAACTATAAAACGCACAAACATACCTTTTTTGACAGTCTATGTACATGCTGGGGCTCGCTCCCAATGCGCGTTAGTTCCGCGTCGAGGACATCCGACTCCATTTTGTCCTTGACGCTGGCCGATAGACACTCGGGACGTAGTTTGGCAGTAAAAGGGTTGGTGAACTCAGGAGTCCTGTTATGGCGGTCAATCCAAAATGCTTCAGTCCCGTAGCCTGGTGGAATCAGGCCAGAGATTGCATTGGCAGCATCCACGAAAGGCGCATAGACTCGGAGGTCCTTCTTGGCACCTTTGGATGACCAAGCTGGCCAATCCTTCCCCCCCTTGCCCTCAGGGAAATGACCAGTGGCAACGAGTGAGGCGTAAAGAGAGGCAATGTCCACCCCCGGTGGTAGAGATGTAGAAGGGAAATTCTTGTCCAGAAACTCATCGGTGGGGGCAGTTCGAAGGAGATGAAGTTTACTCTTGACGGCTTTCTCAGCATTGAGGGCGAGTATTTTCGTTCGTGAGAGGCTCAATGAATGCAATACAATGCAATCCTAGCAGGATATCCGAAGCCAGCGTCACAGGCTGAGCTTGAAGTTGAAAGTAATCGGTGTAGATCGGTGTCTGCGTGACGCCATAATGGTCACTTGGGCGTGACCGTGACGGACGCGTATTAAATGTGCATGTCCTCCCTGGCCCCCTCCCAATCTCACCAGAGGACGGAATGTATAAGTCTCTCACTGAAATTCCTGTAGTTACTTCTGCCAAATTCGACGGCCCAAATGGTATGTATTCTGATTCGCCTTTTCATGATGATCGCTTACACACCACTGGTAGTCATTCAGATAACATCTTCATTTCATGATCACTCCAGGAACACAAAGCGGACTGTGAGCAGTTCGCTGCTAGTAACTGATTCCTCAGCTGTATTGTCGCCCTCCCAAGACATCGGCGATACAATCGCGTCTGTGTACTCGCCGTCTGGAGCTCTGCGGGCGGTTCTGCGCCAGACTAAGGACTCAAACAAATCACAGCGGTTTATAGAGATATGGAATAAAGACTCGATTGAGGCTCAGCTGGAGGTGACCGACAAACATGGTGCATTTTACACGGATGGTAAGCTTGACGATCGTGCAGAGATGAGCAGTATAAAGTAACCATTTGATCTTGACTGCAGAATACGTTGCAACATTGTCATTCTCAGCCTCCGAGAAGGCATTGGTTTATGTCGCGGAGAGCAACTCACCTACTACTTCCGAAGAAGATCCATACCAGAAGTTCAGATACACGCCTCAATTCGGCGAGGGCATCGCAGGAAAGCGACGGCCCACCGTTTTTGTGTTTCTGTGGTCCAGCGGACCTGGAAATCCTTCACGGACCCTGACTTCACTGTCCATACCTAACACCGTCTTATTTGGTCAGGCGATTTTTGCGCCGCATGCCGACGTGGTACTATACGCCACGGGTTACGAATATACCTCCGACGACCGCCTTCTCGGCATCAAGGGGTGCTACAACCGCCCTTCGGGCATCTGGGAAATCACCCTGCCCTCTCTATCTGATTGCGGCACCACGCCCTTGCAATGCACCGCACGGAAACTGACTCCCTCGTACCTATCCTGTCGCTCTCCTCGTGTATTCTTGCACAACGGCAAATCCACTCTGGCATGGCTCTCCCACCCGACTGGAGGTGCACATGCCGCCACTTCGTTGGTGTTCACCCTAGGCATCACTTCTCCCCCCAATGCCCAAGACGTCAAAACGCCTCTCGTCGATGCCGTCTTCAAGCCTGTACGGGGTGCATTCCCCGGCCTGTATCCGGACTACAACTTTCCTGAGCTACCTGTTCTGCGACTGCCATCACCGCACATCGTCACTCACTCCATCTGGGGGTCCAGGTCTACGGTGGTGCTGATCTCCACGGCCGACGGCAGCGTCAAGGATCTCACACCCGATACTAATGGCAAATTGTATAGCTGGAAGGTCCTCAACACCGATGGCCAGACACGCATGGTGTGTATCAGGAGCACACCCGTGACGCCTAACGAACTCGTACTTGGCCACATCAGCGAAGCCGGAGAAGTCAGCTGGCGGGTCCTCCACAAACCCACCTTGCATCCTGATTGTAAGCTGCCACTGTTGCCTAGTTTGTGAGACTAACTACGTTGTGTAGTGGAGAGCGAGCTGTCTACCCTCCGTGCTTCCATCATCGATATTCCAGATCGGTTCCCCACTGAAACGATCGTCATCCAATCGGCGTTTGCGCCGCAAGAAAAGAAGGACATCCCGCCATGTATCACGACACCTCATGGAGGCCCGCACGCGACCACAACCACGGCCTTCTCGCCTGCGACTGTGGCACTTGCATTGGAACGATGTCGGTGGCATCGATCTGCATCGAATTTTCTGCACTACTGATGTTATTCCGACCAGATACCATCTCCCTCCCCAACTACACAGGCTCCTTGGGCTTCGGAGAGTCCGCTGTGCGTGCCCTGCTCGGCAACTGCGGGACTCTCGACGTGGGCGACTGCATTGCCTCGACGCGGCACCTCATCCAGCTCGGCATCTCCGTCGAGGGGCCGGGCAAGCAGCTAGTCACGGGCGGAAGTCACGGCGGCTTCCTAGCAGGACATCGTGCGTATACTTTGGTACATGTAATACCCCATCCATTTTGCTCACCGCATATTGTCGTCACCATCCAGTCATCGGTCAGTACCCCGAGGTCTTCTCCGCCGCTGTCCTGCGCAATCCCGTCATATCCGCTGGCGAGATCTCAACCACCGACATCCCAGACTGGTATTACGCCGAGTTCGGGCTAGAGTACCCTATCGCGTCCTCGCCCTCAGCCGCCGAGGATGCTGCATCCATTAAGCCTTCCACCCCACCAATCATGGCGCCCGCGCTCTTCGAGCGTGTACACCGCGCGTCGCCAATCGCGCATGTCGATGCAGTGCGTGCGTCCGTGCTGCTGCTCATCGGGTCTGCAGACTTGCGGGTGGCACCTACGCAGGGGATCGAGTATTACCATGCGCTGAGGCAGCGTGCGCGTGGAGGAACGAGGATTGAGCTGCTTGTGTTTGACGGGGAAAGCCACCCACTCGATGGCGTCGAGGCTGCCAGGGTGGGATGGGAGGCTGCCCGGGACTTCTTAAAGGGGGCTGAGACTGTCCAATCGGAGTAAGTACTGGCGTCTGGCGACAGAGGTGTAAGTTGAAGACAATGTAGAAGGCATTGAAAAAAAGAAACAATGAACCAAGTGGGATTCGTCATTTCTGCCACTGGTTGCCAGATTGCTTGTCCAGTTCCTATGACTACGGCTCTGCGTTTGGCGTTAGTGGCGATATCGCAGAGACGGAGATGGCCCACAACGCAATCTCAGGTAGAAGGAGGAAGCTTATGAAGGCAGTTTGGGATGGACTTTTCGTTTTAGTGCCACCCGGGCAATCCGTTATGAACTGGACACGTCGCATCGCTTGGTGATACAATATTGTTTTATACAGTTGCATTTAAATATCATCGGTCGCTCCCAAACTTCAAGAGGGGATATTATAGATACCTGACCGAGAACACAGAACCATAGCCGGGGTGGAACCGTCGGTATCCGCTGAGCTGACTGAAAGGGAACAAGACGAGATACTGGCGAAAGGGTGCGCCCGAATCACCATGCGATCCTCGCCAACAGACCTTTGGGAAATGAGCGAACCAAAAGTTTGCGAATTTCGTCCATGGCGAGAATGCCCAGCGCCAGGGGTAACGGGATCAACCAAAA
>JABCKJ010000361.1:0-21511 GCA_018850815.1 Asterophora lycoperdoides
ATCCTAGAAGGCCTATCTGACGACCCCTCTACCTTGCGGCAATGTTCCGTCGTCTCCAAATCCTTCCTCTTTCCATCGCGGAAAATCTTGTTTTCCGTCATCCAGCTAGGCACTTGGTTCGGCGACGAAGGCGCTCAACCTCCTCCTTGTGACCGCCTGTACGAAGTGCTTCAGAAGAATCCACGCCTCATAGCCTGTGTGCGCGAAATCCACATCTTCGGGTCGGACTGGGCATACACAAGTGATTCTCTCCCGCCACTGCTGGAGTCGGTCGCCGATCGCGGCCTTCTCGAGGTGTTCACATTCAAGATGTATCACAACCCCATGACATGGCAGGCCTTCCCGGGCCCGCTCAAGGCGGCTTTTGTACGCCTCTTTCAGCTCCCGCTTATCCGTGCCGTGCAGCTGGGCGATGTCTGCTTTGACGACTTCCCCATCGAGATGTTCGCTGTGCCACCGAGGCTCAAACACATCGGGATGTTCTACGCGTATCGGCATGAGGATCGACTCCCGGAACAACCCATCCCAGAATCCGCCGTCTCGTCGTCGTACGAGACGGACACTCGGTTCTTGGATTCTTTAGAGATTGGAGGTGCGGTTGCATTACCTCTCGTCCGATTCCTCCTATCCTCTTCGTCTCCTGTCTCTGTCTCCAAACTTCGGTCACTATCGCTACATGGGACAGGACTAGACTTCCTTAATGCAGCTCGAAAGATGATCTCTGTCGCATCTGAATCCATTGAACTGTTGTCGTGGATTGATCCGTCCCTTCCTTGGTTTGGTGAGTTCAGTTTCGCAGTGTAGCCCGTTCTAGCACTGAAATACGATTGAAATAGACAATCATGACGACGACGACTGGGATCCGCTCGACTTCCAAGCACTGCGCCGCGTACGGGTTGTCACCATCCAACTAATGCTCAATCTCGAAGACGAGATGATCGCCATGGTCGACGCCTGTGGCCTGCCCCCCAACATCGAGGAACTCATCGTCGTCGTGGAGCCCTCCGACACCGTGTACGGCTCCATTTTTGACGCCGGCACCGGCATTGCGCATTTTCTTGATACAGGAATTGTGCACATCTTGCATAAGAAAGTATATTCCCGCCTTCGGCAAATCAGGATCGTGGTTATCCGGTATCTGTTGGACACGGAGCCGGCTACAGTGTCCATGTTCCAGCACCTCTTTCCGACTCTGCATGCTACGGGTAAACTGGTCGGCCAAATGTTGACAGAAACCGGCGAGGGGATAATGTTTCCTGACATCGTGAAGAGAAGAATTGCCCTGCGTGGTCGGTTTGAAGACTGAACCTCAGTATGTATTTCCTGTAGTGTTTGGCGCTCATCACATATACGATAGACTTCTCGTTGCATATTTTCTGTCCGTGAATAGTGAGTGTCAGAGAATCACACTTGTGTGCGCAAAATTTGTTGAGATACTACGCGCTGCTAGTCAGCTAGTTGTGTACCTTATTCCTCTGTAGCCAGCCATCCTGTAACCATACCGTGTATAATTGCTCATGAACGTTATGTCGCGGCATCTTGGTTCTGAGTAGCTTCAGCAGGCTGCCACAGGTAGTATTCTAATCAATCAATACGCTCACTTCCCTCCTCGACGACGAAACTGCCACATCTACCCCGCCCGTCTCTCCTTCGAAAGGAAACTACTAGAGATATATCCCTGTCACTATGTAGTTGACCAGTGGCATTTATATACATAATGGGGATGTCAACTTTCGCGTATCGGTGATGCTGTGCAGCCTCGAGCCTCTCTTGCAAACGCCATGTGGTTGGTTGGCCCCCGGACCCGGAAGCAAAAGCATGCGCTATCTCTGACTCTCCATCAACACTGTGTAGCTTGAGTCTATGTACTGTACCTTCATGGTTCGGTCGCGGTGACATCCAGCAATAATCCATCAAATTCCATCCATTCAACTGCTCCAACACGACAGGAACCCCTTCAAGCATTTCGTTGATGTCGGGTGATTACTAGCCTCCCACCAACCCACGCCGTCCGGCCTGCTGCTTGAAACTCTCTTGGGGTCATGAAGATTATACGACACCGGCTTGGGAGGAGACCAGAGCTGTGGACGGAAGCTGTTGAGCGAAAGCCCAAGAAGAAAGCGCTTCTGGTGGGAATCCAGTATGAACGCGACGAGGAGAGAGAAGTAGACGAAGCAAATGCACTACGTGGCCCTCATCGAGATGTTGCGGAGATGATGGAGCTGCTGATTGGTACGTGCTCGTCCTTTATCCAACGTGTCCGCTTACAGCAATCGTAGATTACTACTCGTACCTTCGTGAAGATATAGTCGTCCTCGTCGACACGGACGATCCAGGGCAGATACAGCCAACGAGGGACAACATGGCGAGTAGCGGATTTCTTATCTTATGTCATCGCCCTTAGCCATCGTAGATTCGCGCAATTAAAGCCTTGGTTGAAGACGCTCGTCCCAGAGACAATTTCTTCTTCCATTGTGAGCCCCACATCCATTTTGCTGCCAAATCACTTCATTCATCTTTGCGAGGTGCGCCTAGATGCTGGCCACACAATACAGGTAGAAAACACACATCTCAGTGAGGAGGATGGGCTGGACGAATGTAAGATGCCTTCGGCCCCACAGCATATGTTCGCCGAGAAGCTCACCCAATTATTGAGGTATTATTCCCAGTGACGGAGAAGCTCATATGATCAAAGATAATGTCAGTACAGAGTGCAACCCTGTTCCAAGCCTGTTCCAAGTCGTCCTCATATGTATGTCTTTTCAAAGGAGCTTCGGCGGTACCTTGTGGACTCTTTACCGATCGGCTGTAATCTTGTTGTCAGTCTACTGAACCATCATTGTATCGTCGTCGACACTAATACCTTAATTGAAGGCAATTTTCGATTCCTGTCATTCGGCGTCATTGCTCGGTATGTAGCACCGTCGTGTGCTGTGAAAACCTGCTCTGAACCTTCACCAACAACTGAAGACCTCGAACATTTTCGCTGCAACAGGCCATATGTGCCTTGGATATCGAAAGGGAAAAGGCGGTCTGACTCGCAGTGGAATGCGAATGGTATGCATCTGCACTCCGTCGCCCTTGCGCCCAGATATTTACTCACATTGTTACCCTAGTTCGCCGGCATGCATTGGGTGCGGTTTTTGAATACCTGCTGCACGGACTCGTTTTATTCATGGCATTTAGTTGTATCTCGGCATGTTTACCAGAGCAAGCGCGTCAGCAGCAGCACCCTCAACTCGCGGAAGACATCGATTGACCAGATAGTGATCGCGGCTCCCGACTACAAGAAGCTTAGCATTCGAACCAAATCGCTATCCATGAAGTCGGAGCTCGAGAAGTGGTACGATTCGCCGTCATCGCCGATTATGAGATGCACATCTCCGGACTCCATGTGGCCGTGTTCTGGCTACTGTCCGCCATCAAGCCCAACGGAAGCGAATGTCGTGAGCCCTCTGTCTTTACGGTAGATGCGCTCCCTTCATGAAGTGTTCAAAAAGATTTCGGTGGCTGCTTGCAAAGACGACCAGTTGTCTTGGGAAGACAGTGACGGCGCTTCTATGACCAAGGTCTGCATTTCCGTTAGGTCGCATAACTGTGTCGTTGACCAATTAATGTTTAGGCCCTCATCAACATCCTAAGTACGCAATACTGGTTCTTCTTTCTTAACAAGCTCACAACCTTACTGGGAACAGAGTCCGATCCCCACCCGACTCTCATGAATCTAATGACCAAGATCAGGTGCGCTTCACCTCCATGCGTGATACGGCTCTCTCAAGTTCCGCCACCTCAGCCACGAGCTTCATAGCTTCTATTTGCGACTACATGACCATGCTCGAAGCTATCGGAAGCGTGTCAGGCAACTCAACAAGAAACGAGCCGCGCGAGGGCTTCCGCCTCTGCGGATCCCCAGCGACCAGCTACCAATGGACAATTTTCAGGATCCTCAGGTATTGACCTATTTTCTTCAATCTGAATATCACCTATATAACAACAAATGCGACAGATGTCAAGCCACCGGCCAGTCGTGCGTCTTCCTGGCCATTTCTTGACGTCTCAACATGATACTTACACTTCCATAGCCAAGAGATGCGCTATGGGATCCTTGAGCTTGCCGTGGAGCTAGCTTTGTACACTGCGCAACGGATTTGCTCGTATCAAGGTATCAGTTTTCTGACTGAAGCCTTCAAGTCGCGTTTCTGTAAGTCCACTTTGTTTATACATGGACCGTGAGGGCGAAGCACGGTGCCTTGCAGCCGCAAAATGATTGGATAAAGGAGGAATTAAGGGTAGCTCCTGATGTGTACCCACCTGCAGACTAGGCCTGAAGCTCGGAGTGGAATTTCCACTGAATCTATGTAGATATAATGAATCTATATGGACCCAGGCAGGCTCAAAGTTTGAATCCGCCCGCCAGCCCCATGACGTTGCCAGGATCAACTCTCGCTTTCAGCGCCTGCAAGGCCGGAAGGTTCGAGCCGTACAGGTTAGCTAGTGGTGTATCGTATATAGCGTAGTTGGGATAAACCGCCGCGCCGGCCACGTTCTGTCCTTCCGCTATCGCCAATTCCCGAATGCGAGCAGCGCTTTCCCGGGCGGCCCTGTGGAAATCTTTGTCGAAGAGTTCGAGCTTCCATGCGAAGTAGATGTTGAATGGGGAGAGGCCGATGCTGCGGGATGGGGGGTATGCAGAAGAAGAGGCAGTTCCGTGTGTGAAGAGCGAGGGGAGGAAGGGCTCCACGTCATATGATATCAAGACTTCAGATTTGAGGCTAAGATTAACGCCCCAGAACTGCGAAGAAACCATGGATAAGTGATATGATATGGGAGAGTGACCAGATGGCGACGTACAACTGTTTCGTTCACGATCGCTTCGAGAAGGCTGGGTGTATAGTCCGTAAGAGAAACAGTGTTGAAGATGGCACTGGATTTCTGCAATGTTAGATGGAAAGACGTCCGCAGTGGAGCGCAACGCACCGTGTGCCGTAGGTCGCACTTGCCGGGGACGCTTTGACGAGTGACAGGAAATCGCGCGTGGAAACATCCTTTGTGAAAGAATGAATTGCCAAGAAATCGTCGAAGATGCCTGCAGGGGGTGTAGGACCGTCGTAGAAAAGCAACTGGGAGATACCAGGCTGAAAGACAAGGTGAGCCAATATTGGGACCATACCTTTCAGGGAACTCACCTGTCCGAGGAGGAAGTTGTAAGCGGTAATGATGCTGGCCTTGGGGTCGGTGACAGATGCAGAGAACTTTGCGATTGCAGCATTAACATCGGGGATGTGAGGCGCCGTATATGTGATAAGGCCACCCTGTCCTCAACTGCATAAGCAGGCTGCAAACTCTGATTGAGCACATCGTTGCCTTACCCAGACTTTGCCTTGTGGGAATGTATTGAGAGTGAAACGAGTGACGATTCCCTGAAAATCATTAGTTCAAGGGCACATGCAAATGAAGAAAGGGGCTCACGAAGTTGTTCATGCCGCCCTGGACACGGGTCAGCAAAGTTGAATAAAATCATTCAGAGACGGAAACGCACCTTGAGCCCAAAGAAAAGCTCTGGGTCTGAGGCTGAGGTGACAGTAACAACTGCGCCGTCGGGTTTGACGAGTTCAAACGCTGTAATAGTGTCAACAGTCAAACCATACTGGTTCGTGAGCCACGAGTACCCTAAATATCAGGTAAATAAATAGCAAGCAAGAAAGTTTGGACTTGTGTGCTTCTTTACCTCCACCAAGGGTGAACCCAGCGACGCCGACACCTGACACTCTGCCACCAACGACGTTAACATTATGGGGCGCAAGTGCAGAGTATACATCGTCCCAGATGAGGCCAGCACCGATCACGGCGGTCTGCGATGTGGCATCGTACGTGACCTCGGAGAAACGCGACATTGCGATGAGGATGCCAGATGTGGACGAGAATCCCGGGTTCGTCGCATGGCCGCCGCCTTTCACCTGTTAATGCAATGTATGAATAGACCTCCAGCACGAGATAATAATCTATCGAAATACTTACCGCGAATGGTGTTTTGGTTGAACCAACAATTCCGAGCTTTGTGCCAATTTAAAGATTAGAATGCTGCGGACAGAGAGATATACTTATGTGGGCGCAACGTACGATAATCCCAACGTCAGCGGCTGTTGCTGGCCGAACACTGCATTTCGCAAGTTGGGTGCTCGAGCTCGCCCAGTGTGACACATCTGTGCCATATTGGAGGCTCCCTATCACGTTGTGTTGTGTAAGAACACAGAATACGCTTGACTGCATGATCACTCACCTGGATAGTAGACCGCAGTTTTCGACGACGTGGACTTGGAAATCTGCACACAGATGGGGTCAAAGAGAAGCCGCTTTTCGACTTCGGGGGCGGGATGTCCCCTTGCAGTGAGGAGAGCGAGCGGAACGACAGCGAGAATGGACTTGAAAATCATCCCCGTTTTACGGAACTAACCAAGGACGTCTGCTGAACAGTGCTTATATATGTCTGACTTTTTGGACCGAAGGAGCGCCGGCCTCAGATGCGAGCTATCCCGCTTTCATTCACCATTTCACCATGTTCCGAATTATGTAATACGCGGGAAGGGTCGTCTATCTTCAATTTACGAGAGTGTTCCAAAACCTGATTGTTCGGAAGACTCACCACAGCCGGCGGTATAAGGAAGCCGAGTAGTTTTCTTGATGTCAGTATGTGTGTCGGCGGTAAGTACGTCGTCATTGTCGCATCCATCAGTCCGAGTTTGTGATCCGTCGGGTATTTACCTTGAGGCTTGAAGCAGCAAAACTGTCAAAAAGTCGTCACCCGGCTAGGCTCTAGCTCATCTGCGTTTGTTTTCATGGAGGACATCACTCCCCCTTGAAAGCGAGAGCATGAGGATAAACACACCGAATTTTGTGGCGATGCGTGTGGAGAGATTTCCCACTGATTCGCCAGTGAGGAGACATGATAACCCACATCTTCTGCAATTTTGCCCGTCAGCGGCCTTGTCAGCTGGAGGCGAAGAGGTTGACATCAGACATTTTTCTTTTTGATGTAACTGTCAGACATAAACCGACGAAACTACATACCCTGTAATTTGGCTTCGGTGACCCTTGCTGCGTACGCCACCATTCAGTTCGGACAGCTTCTAGGCAATTTCTAGGGTCCTGTTAGATAACAGAATGGCTAGCTAGCATCAGCATGGAAGCTTGTCTCTTTGTCCATGTCCTGCCTGACAGTTTCTTTGATTTTACGAAAAATCGTGAGTTGCGCAAAACGTCTAGGAACATCATTTCGAGAAAGTCGGTACATTAAGCTACAGAACGAGGATCCATCAGACAAGCGCTCGACTCGCTGGCAAATCCCCCGAGCAGCTTTTGCAAGCATGCAGGGGGAGGAGCCAAACGTCCTCGAGACCCTGCGCTAGCAGGGACATGTTCTCGGTATAACGAGTGAGCGTGAAGATCATCGTGTGGATATGAAGGATGCGGCATTTGTAAAAATGCGAGACTCGGTCAGTTTCTATAAAATAGATCCTGATGAGTATGTTCTGAGGCAATCAGGACGGCTGAGCGAGGGTTATATAGGAAATTTTCTCGGGTCCGTGCGTGGAAAGCTGCACGTGTGTCGTCCAGCTACGACTTCTTTGAATCTTTCTGATTTCCGCGCTGTTCATATTTGTTTCTGGGCACCGTTATCCTCACGATCTCTAATGTAGCTCTAATGTAGGCCACTCCGGGGTTGGGATGAGGTCGAGGTTATCGAAATAGGCTTCGACGATGATCGATGAGCTTTGCTCTGGCCACACGAGGCTCAACTAACCTGCTTATTCCCCTCACACATCTCTCGGCGCCGTTCCGTCTCTCTTGTTTGCGAAACTCTCGCGTGACAATACAGTGTGCTTCCTGTCTGAAACGTTCGCCTTGTACACACACTACAGTGCCTGCTGCCCGTCCTTGTCATCTTTCACATGCATTTGACCCCTCGTATCAGGCAACCATTGCGCGAGGTGTAGAGGTCGTATGATGCAATCTGCTATGGTCCGGTGACTGCAGAATACCTTACGTATGTTCATACATTCGATCTCAAGGTCCCATCGCAAGCTTTCGTGGTACCTAGCAATGCTCTGGGGCCGTGCACTGCGGAGGGATGGTGGGCCAAGAGTGATGATTCCGAAACAAATGCTTTGCTCATAAGTTTGATCTACATGTCATCATATGGGGTTAGACCTGTTGAGTTCATCATATACATCACTACAAACTACTATGCGACCTGGTCATCTCGATGTAAGCAATTGGCTTTGTTTTGTTGCTGCTCCCTCTAATGATCTTCCATCGCCCTTGGTATTTCGATTATATACATCCCTTGGCATGCTGGATAGTTCCGTCCACGACCCGCTATTCGGCCACAGTACATCAATCAATGTGCACTATGGGCCCCGTGAATTTGATTGAGAAGTCTGTCTTCCCCGGAGTGCTGTACCTGAGGCGAAGAAGCACCGAAAGGGAAAGCATTGCAAGGTTCTTAAAGCCCAGGTGGTCTGCGGATTGCTTTTAAGTGGAAGACTCGCACTTGTAGGGCCTGAGTACCACATCTCATCCATGTGTCTGTTGCTGATCCTCGTCTTTCAGTCTCCACTATGCTGTTGACTCTCACATCTCTCGTACTGGCGAGTCTCCTCCTCAGAGTCCTTACACAGAGCAATGCCTTCAACTTCCGTATGTTCACTAGTGGTCGATTATTTACTTAGTGTTACTAGAACTCATTTTTTTTTCTCGTTTAAACAGGAACTTGGGACGAGAGCTATGCCTTGGCAAATGCTGTAGTTGCGCAAATGACGCTGGATGAGAAGATCGGAATCGTAACCGGGACTGGGCAGTTAAACTCAAAGCGTACGCCGTTTTTTTGTTTTCATTCGGAGGCTACGATCTTCATGTTGACCTAGGCCGGTGCGTTGGCGACACTACCGCTGTATCACGACTCGGTATTCCCTCGATCTGCTTCAACGACGGCCCAGCAGGAGTGCGTTTGAGCAAGGGAGTGACAGGCTTCCCTTCTGGAATCAACGCTGCCTCGACGTTCAGCCGGCGCCTTATACGTGCGAGAGGACGGGCGCTTGGTGAGGAATTCCGGGGAAAGGGTATCCAGTGCGTATATCTCAATCTCATGAAGAGTACGAGCTGACGATTTCTCTACAGCGTCCATCTCGGGCCGGGAATGGATATCGTTAGTTCTAGTCTTCTTCCTATGCCTGTCGTCTAACGGAATTTAGATGCGGAATCCAAAAGTGGGACGGGGATGGGAGAGGTATGTCACAACAATCTTCTCACTAAGTCCAATGCTGATTTTCACTCAGCTTTGGACCAGATCCGTATTTGAACGGAGAAGGCGCGTTCGAGACAATCATTGGAGTGCAGAGCGTCGGCGTCCAGGCGTGCGCCAAGCACCTGATCGCGAACAACCAAGAGCACTGGCGTTACGGCCTCAGCGCGAATGTTGACGACCGAACGCTTAACGAGATCTATTATTATCCTTTTCTCAGGAGTATCGAGGTGAGCTTTAGTACTTTAAACGATGAATGTGAATGATGATGGGGTTATCCGCTCCAGGCTGGGGTTGCATCGGTGATGTGCGCCTATAATCGGTTTAACGGAACTTCTAGCTGTCACCATGCGGGGTTGCTTGGCCCCAAAGGTCTTCTGCAACGGGATGGCTTCAAAGGTCAGCAGTTCTTCATTCGAAGCTCTGTCGTTCTGTTTAAAGCGCCCTCCTTGAGGTTTTGTCGTGAGCGACTGGGGTGGAACACATGATTCAGCTAGCGATAACGCCAATGCGGGCCTTGACATGGAACAACCTGGAGATTACATTCTGATTGGTGCGTTCTTTCCTTGTACATCAAGGTTATACGCTCAAGACTACT
This sequence comes from Asterophora lycoperdoides, assembly GCA_018850815.1. NCBI lineage: Eukaryota > Fungi > Basidiomycota > Agaricomycetes > Agaricales > Lyophyllaceae > Asterophora > Asterophora lycoperdoides. The sequence continues at coordinate 9,900 of JABCKJ010000361.1, forward strand.
CAGGTGGGGGAGTCTTTCGCTCTGGACTTAAATCCGCCGTCAATAGTGGCAAGGTCACGACTGCAGTACGTCCGTTCCTTCTTTGTTCGCACGCTTGTCTAAGGAAAATAGAGACTGGATGAAATGGTTTCCCGAATCTTGGCACCTTGGTATCGGTTGGGTCAGGATACGGTGAGTCTACCCTTCACGATGAGGTTGACAGGTTCCATAATTCCTTGTGATTTTCAGGACTATCCTCCTGTGAACTTTGACTCCCAGCGCCCCGATGGTTCAGGAAACCTCAACCTTGGTGTATCTGTGCGAAGCGATACCCACACTGCCCTTGCCCGTGAAATTGCATCAGCTTCTGCTGTTCTTTTGAAGAACAACCGCACCACAACCACAGGTACTGCGACTGGGGCCACGATCCGTGGCCTGCCCGTCGATGCATCAAGAATCAAGACAATCGCCGTCGTTGGCCAGGACGCAAAGATGCCCAATCTGAAGTGCAATGACCTGAACGAATGTAATGATGGGACGATGTCCATTGGGTATGTCTTGCTTTCCTATCATCATTCCGTCTTTTCTGATGCAGTTTCTCTCATATAGTTGGGGTTCGGGCTCAAATTCCCTCCAATTTATCATTCCTCCCATCGATGCTATTACTTCTTTCACTGGTAACTCTGCCTCAATCACCTCTTCTCTATCCAACAACCTCGATGACGGTGTGAAGGCTGCTAGAGGGAAGGATGTAGCTTTCGTATTCGTGAATGCGTCTGTGCCGTTTTTTTTGCGTCTGGTGGCCGTGACTGACCTGCTCGCAAAAGGATGAGTGGAGAACTTGGGTCTTACACATTTGTCGTTAACAATCAAGGGGATAGGAACGAGCTGGACCTCTGGTGGAAGGGTTCAACTTTGGTACGTGTAATCTACTCTCGTCTTTGCTCGCGCTTCAAGTACCCGGGAACGTTTAGGTGGAGCGTATTGCCGCTGTCTGCAACAACACAATCGTGATTGTACATTCGGTTGGTCCCGTGTATATGACCTGGAATACGCATCCCAACATCACTGGTATCATCTATGCCGGAGCTCCTGGTGAGCAGACCGGACCTTCGATTGTCGACGTCTTGTATGGAAAATACAACCCCAGTGGAAGACTTCCGTTCTCCATTGCAGATGTTCGTAGAGCATTGGATCCTCTGTTCGATTTTACTGATGTCGCACCATGTAGAACGAAGCCGCCTATGGAACCAGCATTGTGTACAACAGCCTCGGTTTCCCGGAGGTATGAAGCGTTTCCCTCGATTTCCTTCGGGATAGTTGTGTCACTCACGAAACCAATCATAGATAAATTACACGGAGAAGCTCCTTCTCGATTATCGCTACATGGACTCGAAGAACATCGTCCCCCGATTTGAATTCGGCTTTGGACTTTCTTACACCACCTTCGCCTACTCAGCGTTGTCCATCACTGCCTCCGGGACGTCCCAGGTCATCAAGTTCACAGTCGCCAACACTGGCGCTTTCGCCGGCACCGAGATACCTCAGGTATACCTCGCTTACCCCGAGAGCGCTGGTGAACCCAAGAAGGTCCTAAGAGGATTCGAGGAAGTCATCTTGGGTGTTGGCGCGACTTCACTGGTGACGATTACTCTCAGCAAGAGAGACTTCAGGTACAATAGTTCCTTGCCATTTGAAGTGTTTACTCACATTGCTGTATAGTGTCTGGGACACACCGAGTCAGTCGTATGTCCGACCCTCGGGAACATTCACCGTCTTCGTAGGCGCATCGATCAAGGACATCAGATTGACTGGCTCGTTAACGCTCTAGCATCCCTGCACCAATGAGAGACTTACCTTTGGCTGATGGGAAGAACCCACTTGAGAGGAAGGGAGTCAAGTGATTGCCCAATGAGGACATGCTACGCCACGGGGACTCTTCAGTTCAATTGAAGCAGGATCCAGGATCAGCAAAGACCAGCATCCAGCATACACAAGTTCCTCTCAAAGCAGTACATGATGTCGAAGAGAAAAGAATGTAAATTTCGATCGCTGAGATGATTATAACAACTTAGATTATCAAGATACCGGACCACACGTCGACCACGGGAATTTATACGCTGATGTAATCGGTGTCTTTTTGAGGAGATTGGACTTGGTGTCTGCGGAGTGCCAAAGGCTCTTTGAGAATGCTCTCTCCAATACAAGGCGGAAATATCTCACTTGTCTTTCAAGTGGGATATTACTCCCTGGATGCCAAACGTACGATTGCTCCCGCCCCTGCTGCAGCGCGTGCACCGAAAATCTTTGGTGGAAGTGTGGACTTTATACTTTGGCCAAGACGGAAGCGGTCGCGGAGTTCGTCGCTTGGAAGAAAAATAGAAAAGATCCGCAGGCTCTTTCGGGTCTAGTATGTTATGCCTATAGAGAAGATGAGTACAACAAGAAATCGACAGAGGAAAATAACAGACTCGGCGCGTAGATGTTTGAGAACAGAAGGTCGAGACGTCAGGGACTCGAAGTGGACAGAACAATGGTTACATGTCCAAGCGTTAGACATTGTTATGGGATCAGGGTACTCATGCACCGACCCAGCCTTCTCCGAGGATAAGAGCTCCCATGTGATGGTTACTGGATGGCCAGTATTCCGCGCACCGTGGGCAACCTGCGAAAATGTGAGCAAAAAGGAAACTTTTTTTTAGTATGAAAGATCGACGTACAGCTGAACGCCATGTGTAGACCTTGTGAACACCGTTGACAGGGCGACAAGCACTAGCAGTGCAAAAGAATAATGGGTTTTTCTGGTCCATGTCAGCAATGGTCGCATGTACTGCGTCTAGCCCAGCGGCGCGAACCACGTCGGCAGCTACAGCCGAGCCTTTCTCAAAGAAGACCACGTCAGTAGTTTGAGTACTAGTTTGAGAATTCCAACCCCCGAGATGGTAGTAGAGTGGACGCTCGCATTTATGAGTTTCGGCACCGCTCAACCCGAACAGAGGATTGCAGCTCATGGGTACATCCCATGGTGGGCGGTTGGCCCCGCAGTTTTCAAAATTACAGCAGAAAACTGATGTCGCAAGCGTCAGATCATCCAAGATGGGCTCCGTGACTCCGGCCATATCATTGGGGGAACTTCGGGCTGCGGCAAGTTTTCCCAATAGCGCTACACGCTGGTCTGCTTTCCATGCTGTCACTGCTGCGGGGAGCTCTTGAACGACGCCCGCAAAGCTCTCCGCGGTGAGCTGGGCATCACCTTCCGCCTGTATCACTTGTTGGACAACCGGAAGCATTTGAGCTTCGGCGACGGATGGATGAGCGAGCCATTCCGATGGCTTCAAGCCCTTGAGATAAGTCTTATAGACCGGCTTGAAGATATCAATTCTGCGCTGAATGAGATACCTGCGCTCGGCATCGAGACGTGATTGTTTGTAGCCGGCGATTTTTTTTTCCAGGAGGGGTCTAAGGCGTGTCCACGCTGTCCATATTTCTCAGAATAACGGAAATACTAACAACGCGCAATAGGCACTTACCACGATCAGTGAGCTCGGCTGTAGACATGACAGAGCTCTCATATGAAAGTAGCTGGAGGTCTCGATTGTCGTGACCCAAGGCCGTCAGCTTTTCAAAGATGCTACATTGTTACATCAGCCCCATGGTAAGAATCGAGGCCGAAAGGAGCGTACAGAGCGCGCCGGTTTTCTTTGAGTTCGACATTATTGCTGCTGCGTTGACTCTGCAGATTACCGTACCATATTTCGAATGTTTGGGCTTGCTGGTTGATATTTAAGCACTCAAAAAATGAGAAACATACAGCATCGCACACCTCGCAGATGCTTTCCACAAGTTTGATCCTTTCCTGACGAAAATCATCCATCTTCTTCTGTGCACCAGGAATACGCTTGAAGACGTCGGATTGTAGGGCGCCCCATTGACGTGCCATATCTTCAATGTCGGCCTTCCAGAAGAATCGACTATTTGACGCATGGCCATGAGCCCAGCCTCCGACTAATGAAGACACTTTCAACAATCGACCACGGAACATGGATGTTTACGGACCGTTTGTATACGGAAGGAGATCCATAATGTCTGTGTCGTAAGTGGGAAACACCGTCCGAAATTTGGAGCGTACGACATAGCTGTTGAGGAGGCATACATGTCAGTAAGAGCTCTAGCCCCCCCAAATACGCGAGGAACAAACTTCTTTTTTTTGCATGATGTACAGATTCGGCGACGCAGGCCGAAGTCTATTGCCTGTATGTTTTTGGCGGAGCACATCTAAATAGAGGTGCATCATTACGACCAAGAAGTGGCTGAGAGTACGAATCTTGGACTACATACCTGACAGTTCGATCCACCGAAAAGCAATACTGCCCAGCGCATCTCTGATAAATCTTCCGGTCGCTCAGGTCCGCCGAGACCTTCGCGCATAGACTTCCAAATTGTAGATGCGTTTTGCGACATCAGAGTCTTGCGAAGCGATTTGCTCGTCTGGGTCAGAGCCACCAAGTCTTTCGGGGTCAGAAGGCGAAGCACCTGCGTCGGGTTAGCATGAATTCCTCAAGAGAATCTGATTAGGACACCGACCTCGTAGATAATGTCCAAGGGCATGGTCAGGAGCAGACCAATTTCACGTTTTCCCCGTGCTTTACGGCCAGTCGACGTTGCAGCTTTAGTCGTGGTCGCCTGTGACAAGTCTGCAGCCTTGGCTCGTTTTTTCGGCGGCTGGCCCTTCCTTTTCCCTTCAGAAAGCATGAGCAAGGGAGATACAATTGGCGACAGACTCACGAGGAGAAGCGCTTTCCCAGTCGCTTTCAACCTCCTCTTCGCCGCTCAAATCATCTGACTTGGCCTCAGAGCCGTCGTCGAGGTCCATAGAAGCCGCATCATCTTCCTTTTTGCTGGAATTGACCGTAGTAGATTCCGCCAAAGCAAGCAGGCGCCCAGACTGGCGTCGCGTGCCGACCATAAAGTTAGATAGAGAGAAGAGACTGCGGTATGTAGGTTGTTGTGTTTCAATTCAATATTGAACGGGAACCAAACAAATCACCGGACATCGTTACGCTTAACTTTGACTTTACTTTGACTCCTCACCTCGGTACACGATGATATATATGTACATATCTTGTGAGTTGGAAGTTCTTATATCTTCATCGTCAATTCTTAATCTTTGGCCAAGGAATCACCATTTTTTTTAAAGATTCATACTCACCACATGTTCACGATCAGATGATGTTTCAAGACAGCATTACTATAGTCTCGGCTGGGCATCTTAGGGCCAAGTGTTGCCATAGACGAAGCGTTACCGGGTGGTCTATTGAACATGGGATTCAAGTACAATGGCTCAGCAGTGCGGCGATACCAGAAGGCAGGCTTCATAGAAACGAGATGCATGTGGCGAAGTCGTCGGTTGACCAGATGCCTGCCAGTGCCCAGCTCAAATCGCGTATCAATTCTATGAAATCGATCTCCTTTCCAAAGGACATGTCGCTGGACAACATCGGTTAATCGGTGCGTCGTCCATTATCCGTGTGCTCTGGGGTCATGGTACACTGTACGGTCCGCACGGAAGTAACTATTGGTTGGATGTGGATGGCATCATGTTTATAAGGCGACAGCTCTCTTTCGATGGAACGAAGGATCCTCCGTCATGCGCCAGTCCTACCTGCTTGGTCTTCTTACAGTCATCCAGCCTATAGCTTCTCAGCAAATCTGGGACATCGTAAGTCGCTTTGGTTCAGTGCTGGTCCTTCCTCTCACTTACGCGCCTTTCAGTGGCAAACAACATGGGATCGCTCTAGGCTTTTGACCTCCCTTGCGCCGTCAACTCCGATCAACTTCGGCACACCTGGCGCAATCGGCGATGCGAATATCGTCGTCTCTGACTCTCAACAGTTTCAGACTATTGCTGGATTCGGAGCAACTCTCAGTACGTTCACAATCCTCCGCACTTTGTGTGATGTTGAACGTCTCCTAGCCGATTCTTCGGCACTTGTTTTGAATAATTTGAAGGTCTGTATCTGCGTCATAACACGTCATCAGCCTTTTAGCTGATGCGGCCTTCGCTTCAGTCAAGGAATGCAGGCAATTATCGAAACCTACTTAACTACATGTTCAACTCGGCGGACGGCGCGAATGCTGCGGGGCTGAACTACATCCGAGTCGCCATTGGCGCTTCTGATTTCTCTGCTGGACGTATGTCAAACCAAATATCCCTTTATGCACCCAGCCTAATGTTGTCTCAGCCTACAGCCTGGCGGACACCAGCGGCGATACATCCTTCAACAACTTCAACATTGACAGGGCTCCTTCGTATCTCTTCTCCGTCCTTCAAGATATCAGGGCAGTTAACAGCAACATCAAAGTCCATCTTGTCCCATGGTCACCTGTACGTCATTCCTTTTGACGTTTTTTGTCTCTTTTTACTGCTTTGAATTGTCTCTAACTGCAACTTGATAGCCCGCCTGGATGAAGGATAGCGGTACTATGAACGGGGGATCATTGAGGTCCCAGTACGTCGGAAACTGTGAGCCTAGGTAGTACAAACACCCCTCTGCCGGACTTCTCAGTTTTTTTAGATGCTACGTACCTCCTCAAGTCCGTCCATGGGTTCCAGAACAAAGGAATTCCCGTCTACGCGATCTCCATCCAGGTATGTGCGCACCACTCGTCGAGAAAGCCCACTTGAACGAAGAAAATCACCACAGAACGAGCCGCAACATAGCAGTTCTACGTATCCCACCTGCTCCATGACCGCTGCTGTGGAAGGACAGATCGGAACCGGGCTCCGCTCCCTGCTCAACAACAACGGACTTTCAGGGGTGAAAGTTGTTGGTTACGAGGTACGACCATCAGTTCCCTCCAATAGGATAGAGCACCACGGAAACCTTACCGCTTCATCTTTAGCACAACTGGAACAATGCCGGTACTTACGCTATTCAGTTGGTACGATCGTCGCGTTTTCTTGTGTCCTGCTCCCTAACACTGTCCTCAGATGCAAAACGCTGGAAACGCGTTCTCCGGCGTGGCCTTCCATTGCTACCAAGGCGGTGTCAGCGGCCAAACGACCTTCAGTAACGCATATCCGTCGAAGGTATATTCCACTCGCATCCCAAAGTGCTTTTGTTAACAACCGAAGCAGGAAATCTACTTCACGGAGTGCACGGGAACAATTGGATCCGACTGGTGGAGCGACATCAAGGTAAGGTTCAATTTATTCAAGGTGGATTACCTTCTGACGCCCCGATAGTGGTACATGGATAATCTGTACGAATCTTGAAATGTTGGGCAAGTATTACTCACACACATTCGATATTCCAGGTGGATCGGAAGCATCGAGCGCAATTCAAAATCGGTAATGCTTCTCCTGGCGCCTGTCGTCACAAACATTGACCACATCTCATTTTTGAAATTTCCAGGGCCTCATGTGGAACCTTGCTCTCGATGGCAATGGCAACCCGAAGTACCCTGGGACGACCAGCTGCGGAAACGGATGTCGTCCCCTCGTCACCGTAAACAACGACGGAAGCTATAGTTTCAACCAAGAATGTGAGTCCGCATTTCCAGTGGCTGAGGTACCCACGCCCGCTCACGAACGGAGGAAGTCTACGCAATGGCACAGGCATCCAAGGCGATTATTCCCAAGGATGCCGGTGGTCCTTATGGCCAGCGAATTGGCGTCTCGGTCAATGGAAATCTTGGTTGGGCACTGCGCGTCACCGCCTTCGTCACCAGACGTGTGTCCTCCACCGAATGGCTTCGCTACTCGCTGGTCGTTTTGAACTGTAAGCCCATCGGACGTGTATTCTGTCTCAACGATTAAATGTTGACATATAGGGAATGACAATGCGTCCTCCAACTGGAACCCCACTCCCGTCCGCACGACCATCGCTTTTAGGGGCGCTCAGGTGAGGTCACCGTCTCTACCTGTCGGTGCTTTGTTGACATCAATTCCAGGCAACCTACACATTCCCTGTCGGAGTCACTACTCTCTGGTGGTTTGCCCCAGCGACCGGCACTTCTGGCTTCGCTGATGGCGTTTTCCGTTTCAACGCCACCACCACGCGTTCTCAAAACGCCACTGCGAACGCGACTCCGGAAAACTAATGTAGGGTGACTATTTATCTAGGTTTTTTTTTATACTACAAGAAGTTTGATTTGTATTTACATAGAAATATACCTCGAGGCGGTATCAAATTGGGCGTGCTACCAGCGATCCGTTGCCTACTGACCTTCCGGCCGGCACAGCTCGGAGATTTGCAACAGGCTCACCGATCTTTCTTGACGTGCCATACAATATATGGTGTCCAACGTTCAATGCTGCCAGTCATCGGCGGTTCTACCGAAGTTTGGCTGAAGTCCTAATGTGACGCGTTGTTTACGCGTTATTTCGCCTGTCCAGGCTGAAACGTGAACGTGAAGATTCATCTTCAAGTTCATACTTGACATCTCTTGCCTGCCTATTTGTCGGCGAGTTTGTCCCTTGCGTTTATCCACTACTGACTGATACAGAGCTCAATTGAGGGATTATATTAAAGGGTCTTTGCACACCTCTCTGTACGTAGCGCGTTCGTGCTTATTCATCGATTCGCCCTCCACCCCAGTAAATCCGCGAGGAGGTGAGCGCTGTACTTGGCACAGCTGCACTTACTGAGCTGAGCCCAGGATGCAAGGAAACCCTTGCATCCTGGCGTTGAGATGTGGCAACTCATTCAATATTGCACAGAATGTGATGCGACACACATGACTTTCATGCGTTGACTTTCTCCGTAATCTCTGATTCTTTGACGCATGACCAGTAGATGGCGTGGCAAGCGATGGTTCATCATGATCGGCGCTGACTCGATGTTCCGAAGTACACGGATATGCTATCTTTACTTGCGCACATTCAATAGATGTAACCCCTGTCCTGTCTACACAGTCGTCTCCTCCTAGTTGTTCTACCACTAGCTCTTCTACGGATACAAACGCTAAGCACTTGGATTTTGTCAATGTAAGGCTCCTCGCTTCGCACTGCAAATTCACTCTCACCGTCACTGATAAGATATACAGAGAGACTTTCGGTTCTTCCTCGATAGCCCTCTGAGGCTGTCTGAGTTATGTCGGGACCATATGTCTACAAGCCAACCACCCCCACCCGTTACGCCGCCGACTTCCAGAATACGCCGTACTACGTCAATACACCGAAGAGCGCCGGAACACCTTTCATCCCTGACGCAACCCTATACCCTACCTCGCCTTATTCCAATCATAACTCGCTGCCTGAGTCTCCGAAGCGTCCTAGTGGATCCTTGCCTGGGCCACAAACCCCGCGTCGAAATCCCATCGCTTTCCCGAGTACGCCTTACGAGGCCGATTACAGCGATCCATGGGTCCCATATCAGCGCGAACGTCGCCCATCGTATCATGGACCACGCAATGGCCCATGGCTTCAGGAACCGCCGGCATACCCCCCAGTTGGCGCAGACTTCCGACGGCGTCACTCCTTTGGCGCATCGGGTTACCCACAGCCTCCAGCAGTCCAACAATCCCCGGTTTCTCAATTCTACATCAACCCTTGGATTAACGGGGAGGCCCCCCGTCCCGACTTCTTCTTCGATCTCTCGCTTCCATCGTTCGCCCCCATGCGGACTTACGCCTCCGGGCAGTCTATCCTGTTTCCGTACGAGGAGATGACCCAGCCAGCCTTCCATCCACCGACCACCCGTCTGCGCATCGTATGCGATGCGTTTCCGCAGTGGCCCATCGTGCTTCAGCTGGATCCGTACGAAGAGGCTCACTACGACTCTCCGCCGATCTCCGTCTCCGATGTTCTTGTCGCGGTCCACCGCTCGGTGCACAAGCAGATCACGCACGACGATTGGAGGAGACTGAGCCGGCCACAGGAGATCGAGATCGCCAAGGCGTTCACGAAGAGAATTCATGCCGACCCGAACTTGTTGGACGAGGAGCATCGAAAGGGCGTAAAAAGGGTTGATTATCTGCTCGGGAAGACACGAATGGCGGGGCTGATGAACGTTGGGAGGTCGGATGGATGGGACGTGATGCAGTTGGTTGTCGCTTAGTTGACCCTCGTTAAAGCCGTCCTTTGTCGGACGAGGGGCGCCGCGACTCAAATCCTACACATTTGCGGGGGAAGGTGCCATCCAATTTGGCAATGCAGATTTATAGACAGATGCTTGATAGAGCTTGTCGATAAGTATTGGATGACTTTTATGTTATAATGTTCATTATTGGTCTAGGTTAACACCGCACATGTCCAGGTAGACAGGCAAGGTATATTTGAATAATGTAATGTATAATATCAAAAAAGGGAGCGTATCCAAAAAAGAAACCCGACATCCAATGCATATTAGATGGTAGATAACACAGGGTATACGAGGCAAAGAAGTTGTCGCACTAAGTGGGATGGACGCCGGTCGCTGCGAGCTTGAGCGAGGAAGCGATCATCGTAGGACCGCCCAATCCAATATGAGTCCAGTTCTTGGCCAAGCATCACGGGTAGATATACGCAGGAGGGCGTACGTCTGTGAAGTTGCAGTCCGATGTGAAGGAAATATACCGAGAACAGAAGAGAGCCGCCAGGTGGGGTGGGCGCCAGTCGATGTGAGAGGCTCGAGCTGAGAAATGATCGCCGTAGAACCGCCCGATCCAATACGAGTCCAAGTCGCAGTCAGCCATCACGGGTATATATACGCAGGAGGGCGCACGCCTGTGGGGTGAGAGTCTAAATCCGCTAGGAAGCGATCATCGTAGGACCGCCCGATCCATATGAGTCCAGTTCCTAACCAAGCATCGCGGGTGTATATACGCAGGAGAGCGCACGCCTGTGGGGTGAGAGTCTAAGTCCGAGAACATGTCGCACCAGGTGGGGTGGACGCCTGTCGGTGCGAGAGGCTTGAGCTAGGAAGCGATCATCGTAGCACCGCCCGATCCATATGAGTCCAGTTCCTAATGAAGCATCGCGGTTATATATACGCAAGAGGGCGCACGCCTGTGTAAAGGAAAAATATCGAGAAGAGAGGAGAAAAGAAGAGAGCCACCAGGTGGGGTGGGCGCGGGTCGGTGCGAGAGGCTCAGGCTGAGAAAAGATCACCATAGGACCGCCCGATCCAATAAAAGTCCAAGTCGCAGCCAATCATCACGGGTATATATACGCAGGAGGGCGCACGCCTGTAGGGTTAGAGTTCGAGTCTAAGAAAATGTCGCACCAGGTGGGGTGGACGCCTGTCGGTGCAAAAGGCTCGAGCTGATAAAAGATCGCCGTAAGACCCGCGCCCGATACAATAGAGACAAATCCAAGTCACAGTCGAGCATTGCGGGTATATAGGTGGGTGTTGGTGGTGGTCAAAGTAGAGAAGCAAAGACACCAAAGGGATCATCCGATGGCCAATCGGATGGTCGTGGAGAAATGGGAGGAAGACCGGTCGGTGGCCCTGGGGTGTGGGGGCATCAAGGTGATGCGTCGCGGGTATCGTGCACAGGAGGGTGCATGCCTTTGAGGAAGGAGTGTTTCGGGAATGTTGGCAATGGAAACTAACGAAGAGGAAGGAAGACTTCGGGATCGAAAGAAGCCACGAATACGCCGTGCCCGGGCCAAGACCAGCCTGGCGAACACCTATTGACGACTTTGGAGC
>JABCKJ010000362.1:0-21359 GCA_018850815.1 Asterophora lycoperdoides
TGGTTTCGGTGCATAGATGGTAGAGAGTTATTCGGGTTCATCGCATTGTATTCTACTGTATCACTACTATTTATCTCTCTATCTGCACCATTATTTGACGAGTGATTTCAGGCAAGAAGACACGTGCCAACCTTGAAGCATTTTGCGTACATATGCAGCCTAGTTTCTATTGCGCTAAATTGCATCTTATGCTCACAAATAATGCTTTGATAGGCCCGTCTATTGCCCGGCGACGGGAAGTTGTCCCTGCGGTTGCGCCGAGAAATTTCCGTCAGTATGATAAATAACATCTGACATCCTTGCCACACCATGTCCTCGACATCATACTCAACTCTAAATGACCGATGGTAATGGTCCCGTCACCATTATTGCCCTCCCCAACGAGACCCTCTGCGCGATCTTCCTGTATTTTTCACAGTCTACCCTCTCCGCCCTCACCTGCGTATCTCAACGGTTCAGGGCTGTCGCCGAACGCCTTCTCTACTCCTCCATCCAACTCAACGATACTCTGTCCGAATCGTCACCTTTCCCGGTGAAAACGTTACGATGGTGCGAGTCGATGCGACAACGAGGTCATCTAATCGACGGCACCAAGAAGTTGCAAATCCGATGGCAAGCTGATCCACGCTCCACCTTCTCGCACTCCTTCATCCCCGCCTGCACCCATATCTCTGACGTCCTGCATCTCCTCGTCTTCCTCGAATCGCTTGAAATCCTTCTTGGCCCAGCCAACATTACACATTTACATGACGTATTCGACGCCGAGCCCATCCACGCGATCGAGCGCGTGATCCGTGGAACGCACCTCCCGCTCCTCCGCCATTGCTCTCTCAGCGCAGAATGGAAAAAAGGCGTGCAGCCATACACCACCGTCCTCTCCTCATTCCTCGCCTCGGCCTCCGCCCTCCGTCACCTCAAGCTCCCTGACCATTTCGCAAGCCTCGGCCTACCGCCGGATGCCCTTCCGCTCTTATCGTCCTTCCGGGGTTCCGCCGACACAGCCGCGAACATCCTCCCGGGGCGTCCGGTGCAGGCGCTCGCACTCGTTGGTCAGGACTCGGACGTAACGCCCGAGAACTTACCGCGAATGACGCTCACATCCGTGCCACTGCGCTACCTCGATCTATCAGCAATCTCTGCGCGCCCTATGCTTCTCCGCAACGTCTCGGTGCACTTCCCGACGCTTGAGCGACTCCGCGTCAAGCTTGCGCTACGGCACACGCTACATTACGCGTTCTCTGGCATCGTAAGCGTCCTTCCCTTCCCATGCCCATCTTCATTTTCCTCCTCACGCAGTGGAGTCGATACTAATGGCGCGTCTGGCAAGCTGTAGAGACTCCTAGCCGGCCTTTCCGCGGTTCTCAGCGCGTTCCATCGACTGGAACTCTTTGATCTCTCCCCCACAGATGTGGATGGCGTTGGACGTGCCGACGCAAAGGAGGAGTCTGTCCTCTTGTCTGACTGGGGACGTGTATGTCCCTCGCTACGCCATGTCATTTTTCCCTCCGAGACGGAATGGGTGTGGCAGGAAGACGGCTCGTGGGCCAGCGCTTGAAGCGGTACTCAGACTCCAACTGCGACATCCCCTACAATATATAACAGCTCCGTCGTTCTCTGTTTGTTCCTGTCCTCGTTCTCGAAGGCATTCAAGGTCTATCGATCCATGAGCATATCCACAGTCCTTAGCGACTCAACGACGCGGAATGACACAGCACTAGAACCAACTGGAACTAAATCTCCATCCTCAATCTGCACTACACGGTTATCTTTTTTCATAGTCCGACCTCCAGCGATTGAGATAAAATACATATCATACGGGTAGCTCATGGCATGCGGGGATGTGGGGGTGGGTAAAAATAACTAGGGATAACAACAAATGAATGCAACACCCTTGCGCCTGCGCCTAGTTGCACCATTCGAATACGAAAGGGTATCGACTAAAGTAGCTTTGGCAATTAGCGAAAAGCATGCATACAAGTATGTTTGATACACATCGGTCGCAAGCGAATGAAAGCGCGAGTTTAATGCGACCGGTGACCGCTCAGTCCGATTCGTCGACGAAGATGTCGGTGTAGTGGTTGAGGATGGTCTCGATGGCCTGTGATATCGCATACACGGTGTCAATGAGCACACATACAATAGAGTATTAGGTGTGATTGGCGCACCTGGTTCTGCAGCGTCGCATCGGCCATGCCGACGTTGGCTTGACCGTTGCCGTTGGTTGGCGCCTGTCCAAAGAGTGTTGGCCCAAACACAATGGCGAGATTCTGCATCGTCATGGAGTTCAACTCGGCGTGTTGATTAATGCTGTGGTTGGTGGATGTGATGAGAGACAATTCAGCAAGGCTGACAGAAGATCGCACCGATGCAGATGCCCAAGGAAGTACTTGAGCGTCGCGTAATTGGGGTCTGGGAGCTCGTTGACCCTCTCATGTAATCTGATATGTCTTAGGCGGTCATTTTCGATCTCTGAAAACATGGAGAGTTTCAGCACGATGGACAGTCGTTCCAAATGGCCGTGATACAGACTTGCAGCCTCGATGAAGCCCTGGTGGAGGTTGAAAGTCAACAGAGGGTCCGGAAGTTCGCGCAGCCACTGTTTCAGAACACTCGTGACGTTGTTGATGTCCCCAGACCACTCTTTTACATCGAGGTCGACTGCATCAAGGTCTATGTAAAATTGTGGTAAGCTGGCATGAAAGTGTAGGAGCTAGGAGTCTGTGGCGAACCTTGATCCAAAAGTTGTCGTAATCTGGCGACCTTGCTTGTCGTACCACTGATACGGTAGATGCCTTGCGTCTGCATCCCGTATTTTTCAATGGCCTGGCAGCACTTCACCACGATTAGTGGGATCTCAACATTATCTCTCGTCATTTGCTCCGACAGATCCACTCCAAACGTGGGCCGGCCTTTGTCGTGCGTTCCATTGACACCATTCGGTGAAACGCTGGGGGTCAATTTCTCGCCATCGTGTCGCGGGATTCGGGGTAGCTAAGGGGCCACTCGTTCAGTCCTCAGAGCAACCGTTGGAAATAGGAGTGTGACTCACGAAACCCTCGTCTGACGGACCTTCTCGACGAGGACCTCGGACGGCTCCTCCGCGAGCATATGCATAATGTTGCATGTACGTTCTGAAATCGCCCCGGTTGTCGATGGTCTCGAAGGATGCCTTCAGACCTAGCCCTGCCGAGATTTCGTCAAAAGAAAAAGAAAAAAAATTAGAGCCACGCAGACCTTCTTCCGGAGGAGGAGTGAGAATAACCCCGTCGCTGAGGACTATACTCTCGAACAGAAAAGCATAGCGTGTTAAATGGTACTGCGTGCCAAGATCCATCTCATCAGTGCACTCCTTGAGAGACTGTGTCCAATGTGAGCCCCACGCGGTTGACGGGAAATACGAAGTGGACACGAACGCGCAGGATTCGTGGCAATTGGAAATTGAAGTATTCCTGCCTCATGGCCTGCGTGTCAATGACCGCTTTCCGATACATGTCGGACGCTGCTGACATCCGCGCCCTAATGTCATCCTCTTGCCGTTGAATCTGCAATAGAATAGTAAGGAATGTTATCGGCATACACTGACAATGTTGCTGGTGGTAGATAACGACGTACGTTCCCTGGATTCTTGCCCTTCAATAACAACCCACCCTTGGCGACAGCCTTGCCAAGGGCCCGCTTTCCGCCCACCCCACCTTGCCGACCCTGCGTAACATTATCTTTCAGGGATTCACCCTCTTTTTGGAGCAGCAGGCGCTCCAACTCTTCAGAAGTAACATCCAGCCTATTCTTGCACTTCTCGGTGGTAGCTTCCGATTCTTGAAGCGCCCGTTCATATCGTGTGGCGAGCTCTTTGGTCTACATGTAGTTAGTTAGTTGACTATAACCAGTGCGGTACAGAGTTCGGGCGTACCTGCTTCCGATTCTTCTCGACCTCCTTCGACAAGCCAGAAAGTTCGTCGGCCATCTCGTTCAGCCGCTGCGCGAAGCGTAATCTGTTTTCCGCCATCAGCTCGTGTACTCGCATCGTCGACTGCCATGCGTTGACATAAGACCTTGTGGTAAATTAGCCTTCATAGCCGTAATGTGGAACTGAGAAAGCTCGCGCACCCCGCCTTCCCATCGTGCGTTGCATACGCCTCTGCAGTCGTCCGGGACAACTTCTGCATGTTCTTCCCATAGTCCTCTTCCATAGCTGCCCGCTTTTTGAAGAACGCAGCCGCTTCCTGGTGATCAAATTAAGAGGCGTGTTTACACAAGAAATGCAAACGAAAACTCACCCGACACGAGACCGTACTCTGTTTTATTCGATCTAGCAGCAGCGGCACTCCGCACTGGCTTCATCATGAGCTGTGAACGTCATCAGGCAAACGAACGTACATACGTCCAAGTCACACAACGCCCTGAGCACAGTCTCGTCAAATGTAGGTTCCACCAAACTAGCCGTGTCGCTTTGTAGTGTCGTTAACGTGTCGCGCCTTTCTGTTGTCGCGGCAGGCGGGCTTTCCTGCCACTTGAATGTTGATGACCGCCCCGCTGAATCCACGCTTGACCGTGGTATTGGCGAGCTCGGCGCTCCATGGGGTCCTGAGGATGACGATTCTATGGATTCAAAGGTCCGTAGCTGTGGCCGTCCGTGGCCACCACTGTTCTGGAAATCAGACTGATCACCGCTCTCCCAAGCACTCGATAGGTAGCCTTCCTCAGTCATCGCTAGACAATGGATATTGCGTCCTACAGAGTTCTGTGGGATGTCGGGAGCGGCTGAGGGGTATAGCAGCAGCGCCAGACAGTTTTAACGATGAGAGGGGTTCACAGGTTTCCTGGATTCCGAATTGGGAACTCCGTTGCTAGTTAGCGCCACGTGGTCATAGCAGTAGACCATTGCTCAGGCAAGGGTTGCCCCGCGTTCGAGTAGGAGTCACAGGCCTAGGCGAAGGCTCAAAATTTTATTGAAGCCATGTACATAGGCTTACATAGGTAGCTTCATACTGTCACCGTCGTGGCGGTGTCCGGTTTGGACTGATGTATTCATGAACTCGATAATAGACGATAATACATTTCGGACATGTCAGGACAGGACAGGACATGTCGCCTCATCATATCGTGTATGGGAAAAGGTATCATAAAGACGGTTGCCTCCGGATTCAACAGCGGTGAAAGTGCTCGTCACCCGAACTCAAGTATGATACCACGACGAGATCCGCAGAATCATCCCTCCAGAGAATTCAGATGACAGCTGGCGGGTCCCACTATGCACGTAGGCTCCCATTCAAAACAGACGAAAGTTGTCAGGCCATTTCGACTCGCCTGAGATGTTATGTAACATATCACCAATTCCGTCGATTGACATAGAAGCGCGGAAAGGCGAGTCGGGATCCGAAGGTGTAGACAGGTAACGCAGGTCGGGTAATAGTTATCAATCCGGCGGAAGGGTCAAACCGACCCCAGTTCAGTGGATGCCATAGATGCAGGGCGGACATTTCTGGTTGATCGTATTATTCACGAGAGGTCGTTCAACCATAAGGCTGCAAGTATTCTCATATCAGTGCACGCGGGACGACAGTTTGAAACCGCTAGACACTTGCCTGCGGGCAGGTTCTAGGAGGAGATAGAACCGTCTAAGTTTTCGAAGCTGAGACTAAAAAATCCAAAAAGAAGCAGCTGGATTGGATACCACCTAACGGGAAGTACATCTGGCGAAATATTTGGCCAAAGCCAGGCGGACGAGTTTCAGCTGCTCAAGCGCCTCCTTTTCTCCTCCCCCCTGCACAGTTCGCGTGAGAGCAGACAGGTACTCATCTCCGGCACCCTGCGAGGTCCTAACAAAAATTTCCTCAAGTTTGCGCAAAAGCTCTGATGCACTCGCAGATGAAAATAACAGCGATGGGCCTACAGAAGATTCAGGGTTAGAAGGTCGTAAGGGGAAAGAAGATTACACGCACTGTGTTGGAGCAATGGCACTGAATCGCATAGTAGCACAGCCCACCATGACTTCGGCGCCAAACCTTCGCGGAAGATGGCCAACAAATCCGACGCTGCATCTTGGAACTCTTGCTCTTCACGAAGTTGGTGGAAATGAGCATAACGGACCGCAAACAGCAGACGGTGGGCAAAAATTCCCTGGTTTGGCCGGTTGCGAAGCTCCTGAACTGATGGAGCTATTGCCGATGCGTACGATGCGAATGTTGCTGCGCCTACAACGAATTTAAGAATGATTCTACATTGGAGAGGCGGCCACTTTACCGCTTGAGAGGTATTCTTCGAGGACTCGATCAACCACACGCGCCAGCCCTGGCCAGTCTTCCGCCGAGATATAATACGCGACAGCAAGCCCGTAGTCCTTCTCCTGGATCATAGCCTGCGCAGCAACCTGAAAAGGGGGCGCTGTAAGTGAACCTCGACACTGAAAGACAGGTTGAAGCACGAACTCTGCAAACAGTGCGCCTGACAAGCTCACGCTGATATTGAAGACAAGTTTGGTTGACGTCTTTCAAAACTCCTACAATGTCCCCGGATTGGATCCTCCCGTTCGACTCGGCTTGTTCATGTAGCCTGAGCGGGACACGAAGCAAGATTTCATCGGCCTGTAATTTGCCGCTTTCCCCACAGGAATACATATAGTCGACTGTAATTCTCCAAAGAGCAGGATCGGAGTGGAGGTAGTCGGCATATTGGAGTATATGATAATCACGCAAAGACATCCCTAAGCTACACGAAGGTAAGGGTCATGAGGCAAAGAAAGATGGTCGAACTCACTCGTCGTCCGGGCTAGCCTCAATTAAATATAGCGGTTCCATGATGTCCGCAAGGTGAGCGGACAACCACCGGTCCAGCTGAGATGCGTGGTTCAGCACGTTCAGAGGCTCCCCCGCAAATAGTGCGGCATGAATCATATCTTCCAGGCTTGTCGGATCTGGAGGCAGGTCATCGAGAACTTGTGACACCACATCACTAAAGCAGTTGGATATTGAGCCGGTTAGAGGTATGAAAAAGTACCAACACGTACGGTAGGTCCTGTCTGCGCAACCGTATGTCCACAAAAATCCCCCACGCTGCGCAAACCTCCTTCCAATCAGAACCAAGCTCACTGCAGACGCGCTTGATGACTTCCACCCGGCCCTCCAGAATACCGACGATGTCGCTTAATTTATCCCACCAATTGTCGAAGTCGTCGTATCGCTGTTCTTCAGGAACACGGTCCATTTCAATGCGTAGTGCCTTGACCTTGTCACTCCAACGTCGTGATGCGTATGCAAAGTCCCGCTCTGCAGTATAGTTCTGGAGGCGTGGTTGAGATTCTATCAAGGGTGAAAGGTGCTTCGTCAACGCCTGTAGATCTTCTGATGGATGCCCGGATAGAACTTCCAGGAAGAACAATGAAGCTTTAGAAAGGCCGCGCAGAATCGCTCTAAACAGTATTTGAGTCAGATCCATGCGGCGTCTGGTTGACAGACACGCACCGTGTTAGGTAAGGCCAAAACGTCTCATCTTCCCATGGGCTTTCCAACAAGCTCAGGTGATCTCCTTCTTCTGTTGAGGGCTCGATGAAGTGAGTATTGAGCCATTCCATTAGCTCATCTCCCACGGGGGCGTCCTCGTAGCCAGGCTCAGCCAAATACAGGACGACAAATAGCGAGAAAGAGGTGTACAAGCTGCGATAGCGTTCACTGTTAAATTGTAATGGTCCATCAGGGCGCGGTATTGGTTGCTACATGATCGAAATGAGAGGTGCTGAGGCGCTCATGGAATGTCGCGTACCGAAGCGTGGATCCAGCATTCTTTGATGAAGTTCACATAGTCGATGGCCAGTTTCCGCATCATCTCTAGGCTTTGGTTGCTTTGGAGCCTGTAGAATCTGGTTTCAATGGGCCAGAGCGGGCAGATTGAATCCATTAAACGTACCATTCTGGCTCGTGCTGCCTGGCTGCAGTCATGAGGTTTTGAAATGCGGCAAAGATGATGAGTGTGTCTGTGAGGAACTGATTTGAGAAGAATGAGTCGTAAATTGTCTCTGACAACTGGAACACGCACGAGACGCCTCTCTGAGGACGGTACCGCGTCCAGTCCTGCAAAGTAGATCGGCTGGTCATCATTTGAGGCTGATTTTTCGTCGAAGGATTTCTGTGCGAAAAGCATGTTAATCAACCAAAACATCAATGCGCAAAACACTTACAATGCTGGACACGAAAACCGCCAGAGAAGGGTTCAACGGCGACCAAGATGATACGAGCGTCTGTCCAGCCTTGGCAAGTCCTTCTACGTTTCCCGCCTCAACGAGAGGAGGAACAAGATTCAAATGAGTTTCCCCTGGCATTTCCGGGACGTCGACGCGTCGTGTCGTCGCGGATATGATTGGCGTCGAGCGCGAGCAACTTTCAAGCTGTTTGTTTGGCTGTCGAATTCCGAATCCCGGTTGAGGTCCCGGTTGAGGCTCCGCGAGAAAATCAGTAACCCTTGTTAGTAAGTATAGCTCAATGACACGGATTACTTACAGTTACAGAACGGATCTGAAGCTTGAAGCTTGAAGGACGATATCGTTGAGAATGAAAGCACCACTGCGAATTTGAGAAAAAAAAGCGCCAGGATTCCGATGCAGTTGATGAATAGGTATTTGGATCTTGCCGGCACCGGTGATTCGAGCCACAAGTGAAAATGTACAGTAAAAAACTGCCTAGTTATTATAACGTTATAGCGTCCCCTCAGTGGTATTATGGTGGCCACTACCTCCAAATCCAGCACATGAGAGCCAATCTCCTGGCAATCTCATATGTACTACTAGTACACCCTTTGCATCGTTCTACTATAGGGAGAACATGAAGGCAAACATGCAAGCACTGTATGGTACATATTATAGTAGACGGCACATGCAAAGAGAAAAAACCTAGTGGTACGCATCCAACCACACCTCAGTATCAGTGGTATCATAATCCTCCACATCCTGCAGCCTCACAAGACGCGTCACATCGTACGCCCCGCGCACCGGCTCACCTGCCGTATTTGTCCTCTCCACCCACGTCCACCTCGCTGGGTTCTCCTTCATATCTGTCAGCACCCATCTCATATACCGTTCCCCGTTGTAATCCGCCTCGCCCAGCTTGACATTCCACCCCAGAAACACACGGTGGTTGCGTGGCACCGTGTTGGCAGGGAACGGCCACAACTCGTCCAAAGACCACAAGTGCGCCACCAGCCCACGGCTGTGCGTATACGCCATCCCGAACAGCCGTACCATGTCCAGCGTGCAGCCCCGTCGGAGCATGCGAAGCGTCGATGACGCGACGCCCTCGTTTCGAAACACGTACTCCTCTGCGTCGACGTTGACGCTCGGCGGCTCCCACTCGGCAGGTACGTACACCCCATACACATCTCGAGCGCCAACGTCGATGTCGTTAGAATCGACGCTGTCGCTACCGTCCTCCTCGTCATCCATTATGCCATCCTCGCTCGCGCTCGCGCTCGCACTTCCAGTGGCACTGTCGCTACCACTATCGTCGTCGTCGTTGTAGCGCAACATGTACGACTGCCGGCTCAGAGCAAGGCGATGCGCAATTTGAATGTCCGCACTCTGAAAGCCCCCTTGCAACCCCCAGCCAATCACATCGCCATACTCATCCTCACTCGAGATATCAACATCACCATCATCTTCCTCCTCCTCCCCACTGCTTGGCTGGAATAGCCCCCTCCACGGATCCTCTTGATTTGGCGACGGGGTTCTCCTCCCAGACTCCGCACCTGGGCCGATTTTGTATTTGGCGAGCGCGGTGGCGACTGCCTTGACGACGAAGATGGGTACGGGGCGCCGAGTGACGACGGCGCGGCAGCACGGGCACGATTTGGGTCGCGTGAGGATGTAGTGCGGATCGTCCTGCTCGTCGGGGTCCATGTCGCTGTCGTCCACGGCTGGCGGCGCCTTCCGAAACCATTCCTGAAGACAATTAAGGCAAAGGACGTGCCCACAGGGCGAGAGGCTACGATTTGATTTAGAGAATTGGGGCGAGTATGGTGGAATGAAGAGCGTACGCGTATGGTCGGTTGAGGGTGTCCATGCAAATTTGGCATTGCATTGTGGTATCAATGGAAGTTATGAGCTAGATAGTGGTTAGTCTCCATGAATCTATAACTTCGCTGTCAATGTAGGGATACCTCATCACGCTTCTCGACGTCGGCCTTCAAGATTTGAAGTTGTATATCCTGTTCTTTCCTGGCCTAGAAAACCGCGCCATGAGCATTGTTATACATTCAGAAGAGGGGACGCACCAAAGTCTCTGCAGTGACTTGAGCTTTTAGTTCTTCAATTTTCTGCATTCCGGAATGTACAATAAATTACGACATTCAAACGCAGAAAAAGTAATGTGACGGACCTTTGCATGCTTCCTCGCCGTCTTCTTGTGATCAGCAGCAGCCTGCTTCCAATTTTCGATTTCCCTCCTCATCCGATCGAATTCAGCATGGGCTAGTGGGCCAGAGTAAGCGCGTTTGTCACTGGAGCACTCACGGCGCCTATCCTGACTGGCCGCATCACCCGAGCGCTCCAAAGGTTGTCCAGAGACCCGGCGGGACGATGACGGTGGGTGTGAGGAGGACGACCGATCAACTGCCTTCCCTTTGTCCCGTCTGGAGCTGTGTTCAACTCCGACGTGGTCGTTCTCTCGTCTTTGTGCAAGTACAGCAGGAGCGTGGGGAAGCCTCCTACTAGGTTCCCCCCTAGCTAAGTCTCTCTCGGGCCGTGGATCATGAGAATTGTCCATCCTAGGGCGCGATCGACGACGGGCGATGAAAGTTCGCGAAGGCACAGGTGCAGCGGGACTGGAGTTGAGTGGCGCTGATCGGTCGATACGTTCATGGAGTCCCATGTTGCATCCACTCTCCTCGTCTTCAGGTGCAGTCACGGCCGTCCCGGTGCTTGTGGAGTCAGAGGACTTCTTCCTCTTGAGTGAATGTGAGTTGGAGGAGGTGTAGGTGGCGATGGAATAGGCTGTTAGCGGGTCTGCCCTCGTCTGTGCTTTCAGTCGAGCAGTGCCAACTCCAGACTGTCGTGCGTGCCGTGAGCGGGCACGAGGGCCATCGATTTCGGATGCCATCTTGGGAAATGAACCCGTTATCCGGATTTTGCGCCGCGTTGCAAACGTATGGCGAGAGCACCTAGCTAGAGTGGCACCTGCAGATACGGCTCGGATCAGGGTCTACACAGCAAAATTCAAACTCTCACGGTTCTTACAAGCCCAATGAAAAGACAAGCTTCAAAAATTTGAGTCGAGCGCTCCGTCAGACTCAGAGTCGTTAAGATCCATGTACAGTAGAACTTCAACAATGAGATAATTCCGCCAGACTCGGGGTCCGTGACGCGACATCTGTCACAATGCTCACGAAAACCAATTTCATCAATTTGAAAGATTAGATTTATAGCGAGTTTCGGATTTGGATTAGATTCATTCAAAATTTTCGGACTGACTCGGATTCCTGTCAAGACCTTTCTCCTACACCCACCATCTCATCGAATACCATGTCCGCGAACGCAGGTCGTGTTTTGTTGGCGTACTCTGGAGGCTTGGGTAAGTATATCGCGCCTCGATTACGAGCTACAGCTACTGATCGCTTATATCGCCTCGCTAGACACGTCCTGTATCCTTGCATGGTTGATCGAGCAGGGATACGAAGTTTATGCCTTCATGGCCGATGTTGGCCAGGAGGAGGTGTGCGAATTGATCTAATCCTCACGATTTTCTCTCATTTCGCGTCCAGGATTTTGTCGCCGCCGAGAAAAAGGCGCTCGCCGTTGGCGCCAAAAAGTTCTTCCTTGAGGTGAGGGTTGCGCACAGTTCATTTTACGCTGATATGTAAGGGAAAGAAACATGACATCAGGACCTTACCCGCGAATTTGTTACCGAGTTGATTTACCCCGCGGTACAGGCCAACTGCATTTACGAGGTGCGAATATCCATGCCAGACATGAAGTTGCGACTCAAATCATTTTACCAGAACGTCTACCTTCTTGGCACCTCTCTTGCCCGCCCCGTCATCGCCCGCGGCATGATCGCCGTCGCCGAGCGCGAAGGCTGCGAGTACGCTCTTATAACTACCAATTCTTCGCCACCGTCTTAACTCATGATCTTGCCTCAGCTTCGTGTCGCACGGTTGCACAGGAAAGGGTAACGACCAAGTCCGCTTCGAACTTGCCTTCTACGGCCTCAAGCCTGACATCAAGGTCGTAGCTCCCTGGCGTCTCCCTGGTACGCTGCTAAACTTCTCTTCTCCGCGTGACCCCTAACCATTTCTTTCATTGAGAATTCTATAACCGCTTCCCTGGACGTCAAGCACTCCTAGACTACGCTGCGCAGAAGGGCATCCCCGTTGCCCAAACCAAGGCCAAACCGTGGTCGACAGACGAGAACCTCTTCCACATCTCCTACGAAGCCGGAATCCTTGAGGATCCCAACACCACACCCCCTGCTGATATGTGGAAACTTACCACCGCCCCGGAAGATGCTCCTCAAACACCCGAGCGCATCTCCATCGAGTTCAAGGCTGGCCTGCCTACCAAGGTCACCATCCCTGACTCCAAAAAGACCATCACCGACCCGGTTGAGATCTTCCTTGCGCTTAACGCCCTCGGACGCAAACACGGCGTTGGGCGTATTGATATTGTTGAGAACCGCTTCATTGGTGTCAAGTCGCGTGGTTGTTACGAGTCGCCTGGCGCAACAATCCTCCGCGCTGCGCACGTTGACCTCGAAGGCCTCACGCTCGACCGTAACGTCCGCGCACTCCGTGATCAGTTCGTCACGATCGAGTTCTCTCGCATCCTGTACAACGGCCACTTCTTCACGCCTGAGCGCGAGTTCATCACCAGTGCAATCCCCGCCAGCCAGCGTACCGTTAACGGTCTCGTCCGCCTGAAGCTCTACAAGGGCAATGTCGTCGTTGAGGGTCGTGAGAGCTCCGAGGTGCGTATTATTTATCTTCTTCGATCCACTTTTGCTAATGAGTGCGGTCACAGGGTCTGTACGATGAACAGCAGTCATCCATGGACGAACTCGGTGGCTTCGAGCCAACCGATACCTCCGGCTTCATCCAGATCGAATCTATCAGGATCAAGAAGTGAGTGTCTATTTTATTATTGAAGCCTTTCCACGCTGATGGTATTTGAAGATGGGCACAGGCCAACATCCGCAAAGGTCAGGCCGGCGTCGAGCCCAAGGACGTTTACGGTTCCCGAGTCTAAGCACCAAAAAACGCATGAGACTCATCCAAGCTGAACTTCACGCGCCACCCGCGTTGCTGTAGTGTATCTTTACTGACGCCCACCAATTCAATGTAATTCGAAGCATGTAATGCATGCAAATGAACGTAGATGGGCAAGTCGAAGATGCGTCTAGCGTCTATTTGGGCAAGATCTATAGGTTCTGTCTAAAAACTATGTTGGCGGATAATAATGGGTATGTAGAGAGCCGAAGCGCGTCTAAGAACATTGGAAATGGTATGAAATGAGGATGTCGGTGGCTTAGCAAAAGAAGGATTTTCCCGTAAAAAACCTCGAAACCTCGAAGGCGGTCAAGAGGAGGACTGCCAAGCCCAAGAACAACACCACACCGGTCTGGGGACGAACCCTAGAGGAAGAGTGCGTGAACTGTACCGCCGCATTGAACGCTTCCTCCGTCTTTGAAAGCGCCCGTTCGAGTGAGGCGGGGCCAGTCGTGGCGGTGGTTGTGGAATTGATATCAGCATCGAGCCACTGCGCCCCAGCCACGAACAGCTCCCGCGACGGGAACACCTCGAGGATCTCGCACTCGAAGTCTGGTACGCTCAGTTTATACTTTCTCCAAATCTGCTGCTGCTCCTGTTGGCTTCGCAGGAAGCTCGACTTCTCCGTAGATGGTGGCGTTACGTTCTCACCCTCGGAGGACGGAACGGCGCCTAGTCCCACCGACAAGAGGTCGAAGTCGGGTGCCTTGCCCATGCGCGCGAACATCTGACCAATTGCGTATTTCTCCTGGAGAAAGTAGTGTGCCGATTCTGGGGAGGTGATACGAACAGTCGACGTGGCGGTGCAGACGATCTTGTCGGAACATTGGAGGTAGACTTGTCGCCTTTGGATGACCGGGAGATCGGTAGAGGCAGAGGCAATTGCAGATGGATGATTCTGGACTGTGAGAGGAATCGCGGCCTGGGAATGAGAGGTGTGATAGTAGGTGTTGGAGTAAACAGTCGCGATTGAAATGGGGCGAGCAAAGAAAGCACTGGTTACAGTCGTAAATCAAGGGGAGCTGACGGTTGAAAACTTGAATCCAACATACCTAAGGACTCGTTGCAAGTCACCTTTAGCGGAGCAGGCGATCCGTTCGAGACCTGTCAGTTGTTCCGGCCACGGGAACTACATGACACCGGTTGGGTCATCAGCACGGTCATTGACAAAGTTCGTACAATGAACTTACGCTTATGCGCGTTTGATTCGAGCTGAAGGTATAGAAGCCACCGTTAGAAGTCTTCTGGGCAATGATGGCTTGGTTGGTCGACGATGTCATATTGCGCTTGCTAGTCTACATGTACCAGTCAGTCGTCATAGCGGGGAAAAAAATGTTTGGTGTGCTTACTGGTTGCTCTGGTGATGTATGTTCTAGTTGCGAATGTGCGGTTGGAGAACGGGATGGAACAGCTGTGTCCTTTCCTCGATTTTCCAGGCCGCTTTTATGGAGAGTTGACGCCTCCATACCCAGTGCAAGGGTTCTGATAACGATTTACCCTGCGGTTCAGTACCTTCATCGCATGATTGGCGTTGGGCTGCGTTAAAGTTTTCCAAGTCAAACCAGTTAGCGGGCAAAAAGCATCCAGTTGTCTGCCTGTTCCATAGCAAGATGCCGGATGGGTTGAAAGGTTCCTGGTGGTGAACGCCTCATGGCGAGGTCGGTTATGATTTTTTGGCAGATATTGGATAGACTGAAACCAAACGATGTGAATTTACAGATACGGGTTCGTGAGCACGCGTGCCACAGCATTTTTCAGCCTGTTCCACTCCAGAAGTGACCATGCTGCCGCTGGCATGCCCTGTCGTGGGAATTGTCATATCAATCATTACATAATCAAGCTCAAGGGTTCACCTTGGTACTACCTTGGTTCGACAGTTCAAGTTCCTGTCAGTGTCTACATACTTGCTTATTTGTAGTAAAGAACAGATCTGTAGTTCTGATAAGGCTCTGGACCGGCGTTACATTTTGCATGTCTGCACAGCTGATCTTCGCACCATGCGGAACTTGAGGTTGGCTTGTCCAACACCGTGCTTAGAACGATATGGTATTACTACTTATTAAGCACCGGATCGTCCTGTAGTATTGCGTGCGTTGGGAAAGCGAAGAGCTTACACACTCGTACCCTCTTTGCCAGTACTTATGTACAAAAGAACCAGAGCGATCAGGCATTAATGGGGTAGTGGTAACCTGGGTCGTTGCCAGCATATGGACACTCGCTCCTTCAGTGCTTGCTCGACCCGCCGGGAGTTCGATTCTCTCTTAATGCAGTAGCGCTTTCAATCAAGCACAGAGGACTGATTTTTGACTTAAGCTTTTCCCGCTTACACAGAAGTATTTAGGTCTCGCTTCTGTCCACCATGTACTGCAATCATTCCCCCCCCTCATCATGTGTGGTAATCTAACAGTCACTGGTTCGCGCTGTGGTGCTGCTAAATTGACTATACATGCAGCTTCTATCGCTTGTTGGTCGGTATTTTCTGTATTATTCTGACACTGTAATAAGGAAGTCGTAACTAGTTTTTTGGTGACCATGATATTCGAAAACATTCAATCGCCAGTTTCTAGCTGACATCTGAAGTATCCGCGTTTGTGAACATGCTGCAGGCTGCCATCTGGTAATTGTACTTTGGGTGACTGGCTTCCGCAAATTCAAACTCATCCGATTGCACCTCCATAATATCCTAGGCGGGGAGTCCAAATCAATCTTCCACAGGTGAGGAAAGCTGTGAGAGATGCATTTATCTCATGGTTTTGTGGGGAAATATAAATGATGGATTCATTGTCTGTCCATGCCCCCTTGAGGGGCAGAGAATCAGCTAGGATGCTTGCGTGGTTCCCAGTTCACGGTTCCCCTTGACTTTCTTGGGCACCCGCTCGTCCTCGTCCACCTCCAAAAACTCCCTTTTCTTGTAAGAGGATCCATCACCTCCAGGTGGCGCTACTGTACTGAGCGGCGTATTGCGCCCAGAGTCAACCGCCAGTGGTGAGAGCGACAGCTGCGGTGTCTCTGCGACCATGTCGCGCCGCAGCTCCTGTAACCACCGGCCGCCCTCAGCACCTTCGAACAACCACACATGGCTGCAAGGCAAAATGCGTAGTTAGCACATCTGCACCTCACACGCGATATAGATCCACCTGTTTCCGACACGCTCTGGCGGGCGCGTAGTACGGCTTGTCGCCGGAAGAGATGCGTCCTTCCCGGGCTCTTTCTTCTCGGGGCTGGAGCTCTGGTCAGGCTTGGCTAGTGTGTTTTTGTTCACGGAGAGCTCCCAACCCAGCTCATTGCACAAATGCTGGACTATATCGTCGGCATTTCCAAGCAAGAGAATCTGTGAGGTAAGTACCGTGAATCAATAGAAGGCAACAGTTGCGCAAGAGGCCGGGCACATACATCTGGATTAATGTGCCGGATCGGTGTTTTGTTAATTAGAATCTATGTCCGGGCACGGCCAAGGAAAGACAGTGAGTATAGAGCATGATACGCGACATGCCACAAATACGAGCCAACAACATTACCTGAGGTACAGAATGTGGAAGGTGCGCTGGTAAAGGGTTCGACAGAATTAGCTACGATGGTTCAAAGTGAATGGGGATGGGTAATATAGCGAGCAGATGGATTCAAAAACAAAGACGTACATAAGATATCTGCGACGGGGGATACTTTCAGCGAAGTGCCGATGACCAAGAGTAGGTCCACACGCTCGCGATCTTCCGCGAGGGAGTGGTCGAACTCGTCGGTGAGCTTTTCACCGAAGAATGTTATATCTGGCTGAGAGTCGCCATGTCAGTAGAGGCTCCGCAGACATGCGCCAAGAAAGCGTGTTCAAGATCACCTTCATGATCCCAGGAGGA
This sequence comes from Asterophora lycoperdoides, assembly GCA_018850815.1. Classification (NCBI taxonomy): domain Eukaryota; kingdom Fungi; phylum Basidiomycota; class Agaricomycetes; order Agaricales; family Lyophyllaceae; genus Asterophora; species Asterophora lycoperdoides. The sequence continues at coordinate 17,097 of JABCKJ010000362.1, forward strand.
TACGCGGGTCCGTCACTCTCGTCTTCATCATCACTGTCCCAGTTTCCCTTGGCCTTCTTTTTACCCTTCTTCTTTTTGGGCGTCGCCGCCGGAAGATTACATGCGGTGCAGAGTGCGACTCTTTGGCTCATGATGTCAGGCTCAATGTCGGAGCCAGGAACACGTCGTCGGCAGAGGAGGCAGCTAGCCGTCGCGAAGGAACCGTGGCATTGGAGGACGCGCTGGACACCGGCTAGGGTTTCTAGAGTGTCAATGTTCTGTGTGTAGTTCTATTCCGCGTCCGCAGCACATGAGCGAGGATATTCAAGTGACAAGAATGTGCCTTACACGTAGAAGCTGGGCGATCATGAGCAAGTTCCTCATGCATAGGAGTGCTAAAGGAGATGTCACACCTGGTTTTTGTCTTCGACAAGTTTGATAAATCTATGACACGGCGAGGGTATAAAGTTCGAGGGGTAAATCTGGCTGCCAAGATTATAAGCGTGTGCAAGGTGAATGCAAGGATAAGGATGTACCTGGCAAAAGAACTGAGGCACGCAGGTCACATCACACTTCGAATCACGGACAGCTGAATTAAGTCTTACTAGAAGACTGCGCGAAAAGTGAATAGGAGATGAGTGATGTGTAAAACCTTCTTACCGGCCGGATTTTCTCGAAAGTAGTTGATATCGAACCTGACAAGAAAACTATAAGAACGTTGCGGTGCAAGGCACGTCGCCAGGGAACGCACATCTGCTGAGGGTCATCCAGGTCATATTGACCTCTGTTTTTCAGGGAAGCGTACAGTCCGTCACGAGAGCGAAAGTCAGGAATACCACACGACACACCTGCGAGGATACAGTTGAAATTGGAAGGGAGTGACAAATTGTAGACGGTTGCTACTTACTTATGCCGGCTCCAGTCAGAATAATGATTCTCCTGGAGGTGCGGATGAGATTGACAGCATCTGAGATGGTGCTATACTGTGTCAGCCTGTCCCGCGACCGTAGCCTAGGCCAAACGTATTAATGGGACTTTTTGTTGCTGTGATCGCATGGGATTTCTTACTCGCGAGAAAGAGCGACTTTGAGAAAGTAGAGGAGGGTTGTTGGTTTCTTCTTTTGCAGCTCCGGGCGCTGCAGAGGCATAAACGCAAAAAAAAGTAAACATTGGAGACAAGACCAACCAAAGATATCCGGAAAGCGCGCAATATTTTGGGGATGGGAATGTTACGCGTTAGCACGTATTCATTAATCCAAGAAGCCATTCCTATCAGATCGTCGCAATGTCAGCGCAGGATGCTCCAAATAACTGACGCGAACGCTGACCCCGTTCTTTCAAATGGTGCATCATTTGGTTGACCTCTTGCGCAGTCCATGTCTGTTGGGCTTCCAGTTGATGAATGAAAAGGCAATTGAATTAAAGATTTCGAGGTACCTTCGTCTTCTACATCATACAGGACAGCGGGGTCAACCTCCCCGTTAATCACGTCTCTAGTTCTGCTTTCATCACCAGAGTTCTCTTCGTCTGCAGAATCCAGATCCCCAACGGGATCAACTTCGGGAGCAAAGTCTGATGGTATAGCCTCCATCAGGTCCTCCAGTGTTTCCACGTCTATATCTACATCCTCAGCAGCCTCCAGGAAAGCGCGAACTTGCAAGACAAGGATGTCATTATCAACGGCCGGCGGCTGGTACCCTATCTCTCCGGAGCTTTCTTTATCGCGGCCCAGATCGCCAGTAATAGCAGTCTCCATTTCGTCCTTTCGAGTATCCAGAAAGCCCAGAAAGCCTCTAGTCAGCGGTTGGTTCGCAAATTTCAGCTCAGATCAAGATTAGACAGGCGACAGGGGTTCCGGAGATCGCACTGTATTCGTATAGCAGTTTTGTGACGCTGGACCGCGATAGGAACCAGTTCTGAAATCCTTCTAGCACTGTGGCAGGTTAACTGGGACAAGGACAAGTGCCAATGTTCGGTGACAAGTCGGTGACAACAATCGGCAATCGGAAGATTTGTCAGACGGCAAGAAGGCTTTACGGTTTTACCAACAAGGTTACCGCACGTGTTGACCGTCGCAAGAAACTCTTCCAATGACGGAACGAACATTGCCTCGCCCCCTTCGGCCATAGATTATATGCACGGCGCGTCTCCACGTCCAATGATATGTATCTTCAAACCCATGGTCATGAGGCTTCGATCTCCCCAAACTACTTGAGCCCTGTCACGAAAATGCCAGCCAAGTGGCAACCACGGTACCGGTCAGTGAAACCCTTTTCAATTCACCTTCTTGGAAAACCAGAGGATAATGTTGGTTGTGGGAGCGTCCGATTCTCTCGGTACGCCTCAATCTCTCGAGCCATCAGATCGTCATATTGCAGGCAAAATTATGACCGTAATCGCTGGTGGAAAATGCAGCTGAATGTCAGAGGGTATGAATACTATCTGGCCCAGGGTAGATGACAGGCAGACAACGGAGACCACCTCTGCTTTTGCTTTCGTCTGTATTACCGAGATCACCGGATCACAAGAATAACGTGGCCGAAAATGAAAACTATCAGTGATACTAGTATACTATCACGACCTCGTACGCTCATGCTGTAGCCTGTCTAGTATGGGGATGTCAACATTCCATAAACACGGCGACAAAGAAGTGTGTACAGATGTTAACCACAGATCCGCGTGCCCAGACACCCTCAATTTGGTGCGAACGATCGTTTAAAGTCTCCTTGACCTTGACTGACATGTCATATTGGATTCACCAACAACAGAGAACCAGACCCCACCAATGCGCGACATGTCTACATCCAGCACCCATGCTACGATGTTAGATACATCTACGCCTGCTCTCAAACACCGCCAATCGTGGTCAAAGCTCAGTCGTCCCGAGCCCTTGGCGAATGACGCCGAAACAACTGTCCAACGCAATCACCATCCGACGGTGCAAAAACGCTTCTACACTTTCAGCCCAAACAACACGAGTATAAATGTGAATCAGTTCCGTTCTCATTACCACCTACGAATGAAGCTGATGATTCACGTCGTCTAGTTTCCCTGGCCGCAAGAGCTAACGGGCCTTGAGCGCATCGCCTGTTCCGCCAAAGGGGATTTGCAACGGGTTTTGAGGTTTGCTCTACCATGCTACTCACGTACGCTGTTTCCAACGTCTACCTCAACAGTGCATTTTTCGCCCGCCCCATTTCAATAGCCCTTGTATACGCGAACACATACCACCAGACATTCCCAAACCAACCTGCCGTCCCCTTGGCCCTCCCCAACCCCTCTGTAATCGCCTCCGCATCACACATTACTCCCATCATCCAAACACGACAGGTCCACCTCCAATGCTCGGGCAAGGTCGTCTGCACCGCCACCTCGACGGTTCGTATGACGTCTCACGAATCCGCGCATCTCTTCCTCGAGGAAAAATACGCTATCGGCCAGATGTTTGCGCATCTGGAGAAAGCCCCCGATTTCGACCTCTTGTCGGTGGGATTCGGTCCCGTCCCCGACGACACGACGACGCCACCTTCAGATAAGACGCAACTTCTCAGCTTCGGCACCCGCCATGAGCAACAGCAGCAACTATGGCGGAAGTATAGGCTGAGCATAGCGGGTTTCGAATGTGAGATCCTCGAGGTTTTCCCCTCGAGAGAGATGTTCACGGCTGGGACACAATGGCTCGATGCCGACACCGCCGCACCCCAGGAATGGGGCTCGAAATCCGAGGACTTCCTCACCTCGACGAAGGAGATGTCCCTCAGCGGGTTCTTGCGCCCACAGACGGCGGCAATGCTCCTGGGGGTCGGATTTCTGCTGATGCTCGCGTTTAAGCTTTCCATGTTCTTCACCGAGAGGTCCCTATTTGGCTATCTCTAACCGGTTCAACCACGGACGATACAGCTGGTACTGATGTGTGGAACTATACACCAGTTCTCGGCGGATGTTCCTGTAGATTTTTTTTTATCCTACTATGTCATTGCCACAGTCCACTTCTTCCTACTTACCAGTACCACAGTAACATATGCATAGACGTTCCAGTAGCGATCGACTTTTCCCACAAATAGACTACATACGCTGAAAAACGGAGGGATCTAGCTAGAGGAAGAAACGGCAGCCTTGAATGTGCTCAGCTGCTTACATGAGGACCCTTATACCAAAAATCACCCATGGAAGACGCGTTGAGGGTTTCAAAGAATAAGATTATAAGAATACAGATATTAGAAAATACAACAGTGGATCCGAAACTCCTAACCACAACTAGCAGACGATCATGCACCGAAACCG
>JABCKJ010000363.1:0-21263 GCA_018850815.1 Asterophora lycoperdoides
GGTTTCACTGGCATTGTGCTGCGCTTCGGATAACCGAGTTCATGAAGAATGAGGAGTTGTTCGAAGAGCTGCTGTTGGGTCGATGCAGTCATGAGGAGGCAACAGAGGAGTCAAAAGACTATCATTATCACAGTCAATGTTTCACATCTGAATGTACCGTGACATAACGTGCCCGACCCGTTACTTACTTACAGTTACCGGCGGTACAGAATATGTATTCATGATTTTTTTTAGCGGACAAGCCGATTCCCTTGAATTCATTTTTGCGCATTCTGAATAAGTACAGTACGCAACTCGAGCTCTTTGTACACTTCAAAACGACAGAGAGCACCCACAGTTGTGGATGAGGCAAGGAAGGGAAATCAATGGGGTGCATAAAGGGGGGTGATGAAGACGATGCTGGGACGGCATATGCTAAGATTCAGGGCACTAATACAGAGGAAGCCATCTGGAGAGTACTTTTAATGATAAAGTGGTCGTGGAGAAATAAAAAATAAAAGGAAGAAAGCAGAGTTGGAGGGACCATTCGTATCATTTTGGGCCGTCCAAAGTCAAGAAACATCATCACGGCGAACAAAAGAACAAAAGACAAGAAGTCACTGCCACGAGACCAGAAACGACGACTAAGACGAACATCCACCTCGCTCAACGAGCATAAGGCGGTGTCTGCGCGCTCCTCTCCCTCTCCCTATCATCGCGGTCAAGCAACGCATCCTTCGAGACCTCCTCTATGGCCAGAGGCGGGGGCGTCCTTCCACGGTCGCGGTCCAAGGCAGGGTCACGCCTGCGGTCGGGAGACACGCTCCTCCTACGCTCGCGCTCGCGATCAGGTACGGGTGACCTGGAGCGTCTGCGGTCGCGGTCATCGCGGCGGGAATCACGGCGAGGGCTGCGAGAGCGGTCACGAGGGTCGCGGTCACGGGGGTAGTCGCGCGAAGAGCGAGGAGGTGGGGAGGCGCGGCGCTCGTAGCGCCAGACGGACGACGGAGGGTTTTTGGCCCACTGAGAGGGTCGTGGGTTGTCAGTGCGTGGTTCAGAGGAGTGTAAGATGTGTGAACGCGCCTGGATGCTCAGGCGGGAACCCTCGAAGTAACGGCCGTGCCTAACAACGAATAAAAAAGTACGTTAACGATGTGATGCATGGAGTTGAAGGTGGCCACGTACATTTCGTAGTAAGCGTCCTCTGCATCGCGCTGGGAGCGAAATTCGACAAAGGCGTAGCTGCAGGTGGTCGTATGTTGAGCGTTCGTCGTAACAGTTTTTCGATAGCGAGCATGGAGAGCGAAATCGAAAGCGGCGCCGCGACCGCCGCTGCGAAAGCTAAGAATCCAAACGAAACTCGAGCGCGCGGGCGAAATTTGGATTTTCCGTGTGGTATCGCAAACGAACGTAGCGAAGTAGAAAGCTTCGCGTCGGGGAAGGCTTGGGCTCGAATCGACCTCGGACTTCGTCCACGACGGCGACTGGGGGGCAAAAGACACATCCAAATGGGCAGAAAAGATACTTACGGGTTCGAGTTGGCGTGAGGGTTGCGTGGTGCAGGTACGTCGCAGCGAACGAGGGGACCATACCTACATTCATCAGAAAACCAGTCAGACAAACTGAACTCAGTTTTTCTCGCACAGATTTTGAGAGTGCCTACCGTTCAAATTCGTATGCAAGGTCACGGGCACGGGTTGCAGGATGGAATCCAGAAACGAAGAGAATACGAGGCATTGTCGAGAGCAAGAGTGTGAGCTCGAGGTGAGGGTGGGGAGAGAAATGGCAAACAGGGAAAACGTCGATTTGGCTTTATTTGGATCGTGTCAGCTTCAGCGTTTCGCGGAAGGGACAAACTGGGACAAATCACTGAATTCCTCTTCGTGCCGATTCATGGCCCTTCGGCCGTCTTTCATAGCCCTTTCAAAATCCAAGTCTGCAAAGGCATGGCTTGCGCGGCAGTTCCAGGATCCATACGTCAAACAGCGACTTTCTGACCCTCAGGCCTACCGCGCGCGGTCTGCATTCAAGCTCGTCGAGATCGACAGTCAGTACTACCATTTTCTCACCAAACCAGATGTCAAGGCCGTTATCGACCTCGGTGCGGCACCTGGGGGCTGGAGCCAGGTTGTAGCGGGAAAGTTGGGGTGGGACGAGTCGCGCCCACGGGAAGACGCCACATCCACAGCAGACGTCGGTCGTGAAGACGAATCCAAGGCCACATGCGACTATGAGCCTAGCGCGGACATGCCATGGAGCAGTATGACTCGGGTTCCCGCACGTCGTTCTCGTCGGAAAGTTCAAAGCGAACTGTTGACATTCGACCCTTTGAACATTGACTCTGTTGACACGAACGCACCGGTCACAGGTCGTGGTACGATAGTTGCGTTAGACCTTTTGCGTATGCAGCCGATTCATGGCGTTCACTGTATCCAAGCGGACTTCCTCTCGCCTGAGGCGGAGCGGCTCATACATGGACTCCTCAGCGTGAAAGGGAACCCCGAAGGAAAGGTCGATGTTATCCTGTCAGATATGGCGGCGAACTCGTCGGGGAATCAGGCGCGCGACATCGAGTCGAGTTTGGTGATATGTCAGAGCGTCTTTGAGTTTGCAAGGCGAAATCTGAGGACGGCGGAGGATATTGGGAGGAGGCGTGGGGGTGTGCTGTTGTGCGTCTCGAATATCTGTTTCCATTCCATTCATCTAGGTTACTCATTCAGCGTGTAGGATGAAATACTTCACGCACCCACTCCTCCAAGACTTTTACAGGAAGAAACTTCGTCCCAATTTCCACGATGTCAAGTCCGTCAAGCCCCCGTCCAGCCGCGGCGACTCCAACGAATCGTACTTCCTATGCCAGGGGTGGAAGGGAGATCACTAGTTGCTTGGTGCTTCCACCACGAGGTCCTAGTACTCATGCCTGCTTTGTTCGGCAACGCTACCTGCATCAGCCCTTTGTCCTGCGCGACTACAGGTCCCGGTTATGGCTCATCGTACCTGTTGCGTGGATCCACGCCCGACAATCCCTCAGACCTCTGCGCTAAATCTGCCAAAACGCACATGTTATTATGCTAGACTACTCCAGCCACCGCTACCCGTGGAATCTATCTGTTTTCATCGTCAGCGTCAGTGGAAGCTTCTGATCTGCAAGTACGAGTGCGGCACGGTCGCGATCGCGTTGCCATACCGCCCGTTTCCCATCGCCTGCATACCCGGCATATTTTTCATTGAATAGAATGCTCGTCGACACGATGACGACGCGTCTTGCGTGGGCTTACTTGGTCGCGCCATCCTTATCAGCTTCAATTGTCACCAGTAGATTGAGAATATCGGCCTCCAGCAATGCATTTGCCTCCCTTTCGCGCTCTGTTACGTGGCGCATGGTGTGAGCAGCATGATAATGATCCGTTCAAACTTCAAAGTAGAACCGATTCTGTTGTAGGTTTTGAAAACAGAGCCAACGGGTTTGCACCCGCAGCTCTCCAACTTGATGGCGGTGGTGGTGGGCGTAGTTGCTGGAACAATATGGACACTGACTTTGAGAGGATAATGGTAATGGTAATAATGTTTGCCAACTATGTTACATGATAACTCAGGTACATCTAAAAAGACGAACACCTGAGGCCTGAGCGCTCATGCCTCAGGTGTTAGCTGCCGTGTTCAAGGTAGTGTTATCAAGGTAGTGTTATCAGAAAAAGCAAGTAGTATGTCCACTATTTATTTCAGATTTATTTGCGGCCAGGCTGGTTGAAGGACAAACGATATGAATGCCTCGACGCACTGAAATATCTCGTGCCTGCTTGGAGGCTCCACCAGGTCTCGTACAGTAGTCACCGGAGGCACTAGGTGGGCATGTCCCTTCTTTAACACACTGGGCGAGTTCAATGGTGACAGGGATTTTATAAAACGCGATCAATTCCTGACCTGATGATCATAGCCGGATTAAATGACCTGTAAGACAGGCATAGTAGGTCTCGTGAGCATTGTGGCGCTGCCTTGATCGTCGTACCTACCTCACTTGCAAGAACCAGATCGTTGGTAATCTCCCTCTCCTTATCGAGGACGGGCGATGTAGCCGGTGGTATAGACAGACCTGCCAGCGGTACTTGGTATCTGTGTAGACTGAATTGTAGCCTCCGAGAATGGCTAGCAATGCCTTACGATATGTATGCGAGACGTCAGTCAAGCTGCCCTTCGCCACTGGTGTACGTACTTCCAATCATGTACTATATTGGCGCTGCCACGCACACAACGAGACTATTGCGATGCGGTTCGAGGTTCGACACCGTAGAGCAACTCGTGTTGTACAACTTCACGAGACGGGTGACAGACACGTTTATTTAATTTCACGATCTCATATATATCGACCACGACTAAATAGTATTTTATACTCAGTCAATTCTACCAGACTGAGGGTAATTTCACGTTCTAAGTAAGCACCTATTTTTACTACCTAACTAGCAACGTACCTTAGGTTACTTCTCCTTCAAGGTGGCAGTGCGTGAGTTATCTTGTCACAAAAAAAAGACGAAATTCAAACAGTCTGAGAGAGCCGCGTCCGTGAGCGCGATGATAGGGTGAGGGAGAGGAGTGTGCAGACACTACCTTAGGAGCATTGAGGCGAGGAAGATATTATCGCTATTGGTCTTGGTGCAGTGTGACTGCTCGGCGGTGTCTCTTGAGCTCGGACGCTGGCTGGCGAGGCTGGCGTTTGTCTTTCGTACTTACAAGTTGTATCTTGCGTGAAAGAAGATTCCAGAATCCAGTGCATACATAGATTTCTGATGCCAAGGTCACTTTACCGACTCTCCTGCTCCCCAATCTCCCCATCTTTACCATCAAAACTCTCCTCAGAATCGCTTTCCCCAGCCACGCCCTCTTCCTCCACCATAACCTCTTCCTCCACTTCCTCCACCACACCCTCCTCACACTGTTCCCCATCTCTCCCCTCTCGGAGCCGCGCAATGTTTCTCGTCCAGTCAGAAATCGCCTTTGGACCCGGTAGGCGCCACACACCCATCCAATCCGCTAGCCACCGCACTAGCTTCCTATACTCCCCACTCGAGGCAATGTACTCCGCTTCCCCCCACGCTTCCAGCCTACGCTCGCGCTCGACGCGCGAAAGATCCCGCTCACGGCCGGGACTGACATTGTCTCCTTCAGCTTCCCTGACACTATGCAGCTGCTCTAAAAGGGGAGTAGATCCACGATCCCCGCGACCCGCAGTCCACCGCTCAACAAGCACAGCCCTCCCAGCAACCTCGCGCCAAAGCACCACGGCAGCGCTCATCGTCTGTCGTCCCGGCTTGATCCCAATCTCCCTCATCCACGCGAGAACGTGCGCCACCTCCGTACTGCGCCCCAGGACGCCGAGCAGGAGGATGTAGTTGAAGAATGCCTCGTTCGTTAGGACGATGGAGGGGTAGTAGGACGTGTACTCGTGTTTGCGTTGCGTGGCGTCTGTGCCGCTCCAATTTGAAGTCAAAGTGCCAGCGGGACGATGCAACAGAGCAGGGATTGAACGTCTCCGCAGCAGCACATCCAATCCAGGCGCCTTCCACCCGTCCTCGGTCTGCGCATGCCACGGCGGAAGCCCCGTTGCAAATCCGAATGGGCCCAAGCCCCCCTCCGGTGTCCGCGCGCTCTCCACAAGCGCCCTGGCAGGCGGTTGCACACACAGAAGCTTCGTGGGATCACGCGCCGCCCCGAACAAGGCGCGCTGAAAGACGAGGAGCGCGTGGTTCCAAGGGAGCGTGCCGTGCCATAATGCGGGCTTGTAGGGATGTGGGTCTGAGGCTTCTGGGGACCCTAGGAGGGCGTGGATGTGGGATATGTGATCAACGCGGACGTCGGAGGGGGGAGGGGAGGCGTGGATATCCGTGTCGGTGGTGGTGCTTGGCGGGACGTTTGCATCTGTCGAAGGCTCTTCATCTGCTTTCGCTTTTTCCCCCAACCCCATCTCCCATCCAATCCTGAGCATCGCCCCCCTCACCGTCCCTTCATCGAGCCTCCTCGCCAGCCTCGCACTTTGCAGGAGTATACTTAGCGTCCTCGCATCGGGGTGTACGTTGTACAATGTGGACATAGCGTCGAACAGGGCAAAGACAACGTCGGGTCGTCCGGAGCGATTGAGAGCGACGAGGAGGTCGTTAAGGGTTATAATGGTGATTGGTAGCGGAGCGTAGGGTCGTCTCCTTCTCGGTATTGTTGAACTCGAGGAGGGAGAATTGGACGGATTCGACAAAACGCGCCCTGAGCCGGCGTATTCCTCGAGAAGGGCTATCGCCCGGTGTGGCTGTCCGGCCCTCACAAGTGTGACCATACCCGCCGCAAGCGCTTCCCTGTCCACACGCAGCCCGGTGCGCCGGAAGGCCTCCCATGCAGTGAGCGCAAGAGCGTAGTCTTTGCGTGCGAGGAGACCGCGGATGAGGACGGTGTGGGTTGCTGTGGTTGGGGCTAGGCGGATGTTGGGGGCGGTGTGCGAGGAGGAAGGTGAGGAGGAAGAGGAGACAGACGTGAAGAGGGATAGGAGAGAGGCGGATGAGAGGGACATGTCCCGTGAAGCGACGGCGAGCGCGGAGGTATAGGCGTATATGTCGGTTGTTGGGAGGCGTTGGGTGGGCGGGGGTGGTGGGGTGATGTGGGGGGGCGAGTCCGGGACGTATGAGGTTGGGTAGGGCTTGGATATGGGTGCGGGTGATGGGGAGGTCGAAGTGGACTCTGACCCGGGAGATGCAAGAAGCGACCGCAGGAATGTAAAGGCGGAGGCGCGATCATCTTGCGCGGCAAGGAACAATGTATTCGCGCGGTGCACTGGGTCATTCGCTGCATCTCCTTCCGCCCTCGGAGCCTTTGCATGGATGTCATGCAAGTAATCATGCGCACTGTGTATAGAACCGTTTCGAGAAAAGACGCGGAGGTAGGCCTCCAGGTGCTCTTTGGTGGGCACCACGCCCTCCCGCGCCATTTTGTCCCTCAAATATTTCGTAAGCTGCAAGGTCACGAATCGATCGTTCAGCAGTGCTTCATACGTCGTGGGTGTGAGTTTGAGCTGACGGGCATCCATCCTCTTGAGAACATGAACCACATGGTTCGCAGTATCCACGGAGCGTGTTGGGGTGCACGCCAACGCTTGAAGCAACAGATTAAAATTAAGCTGGGGATGGTCGAGAGGTGTGGAGAGGAAGTCATCGATGACTCTGCGCATGGGAACTAACAGGTTGAAGCGCGCGAGACCGAGGAGGGTGAAAATGAACAATGGCCCTCGCACAGCGCGTGGTGCGACAGGAAAGTGGGAAAATGCAAGGTCTGATGCGACAGGGAATGCTGCGTCCTGTGCGCGAATTTTGAAGGCCAGAAGGTAAAGAACTAGCCAGGAAGGAAGGTGACGCTGTGCACTGCGGCCGCGAGAACTCGTTTCCTGTGATTGGGAAGGGTGTACGATGAGCCCGTGTTCTTGCATGATGGACACGGTGGAAGTGAGGTTGGACTCGGTCAAGAGTGGGCGCCAGTGCCGATACTGCTCGACAGATACACCATGACGACTCAGTGCAGCAGGGAGGTCGGGAGAACGCGGAGTACTGAGGGCCGTGACGAGGCGCCAGATGGGCTCACGCGTCTCTCGAAGCAGTGCGTCCACGAATTTCGCTGCCTTTATGGGACGCGAGTACGTGGAATGAGCGCGGCGTAGAGCATGACTCCGGAGGGTGTGCTGCATACGATAAGGGCATCTGCGCCACCGTTGCGTTAACTGCGTGGATGGAAGAAAAAAGACGGCGTACCTGGCCTTGCGCGCGTTGGCGAACACTTGAGCGTTGTGACGAGAAGCCCCTAGTCAAGAAATTTAAACGCGCCGCCGTCCAGGGAACAAATACGACCAAAGAGAGATTCCTTCCAGGTTCGTTGTTTTTGTCGTCGACCACGTCTGCATCATGCCCTGTATTCTCTTTGTTACCGGCTTCCATCCAGCAACCCGGGCTCGGGACCTTGCTTTGGAATTTGAACGGTGTGTACACTGAGATCTAGTGGTAGGAGCCAGTAGTGACACTAGACTGACTCATTAATTTTTTCTAGCTACGGCCCCCTCATACGCTGCGACGTCCCTGCGCCACGCAACCCCAATGCCGCCTCCAACGCGTAAGCAACTCTCCCATTCGCAAATCCCTTTGTTTTCCTGTCGTCCGTCGAGGAAATATCGCACGAATTCGAGCCTTCGCTATACCCCTGTGACCGGGTCGAGTCACTATCCGTAGTTTGCGCGTGTCGCCGACTAGAGCGCGAATATACCGAAACCATGAATGCTCAACAATCGACTCATAACCGCAGTTACGCCTTCGTCGAGTTCCGCGCTGCTCGTGATGCCGAGGACGCCTACTATGATATGTACGTTCCTCTGTCATCCCGTATCATATTTTTTTTCGTCATTCAGCTCATTTTCAATTCTAGGCATGGCCGCACCTTCGAACGTTCCCGTCTAAGCATCCAGGTGCGTCCATCCTTAATCTCCTTATTCTGAAAAGTCAAGCTCAGCTTCACATATCACAGTGGGCCAAGAGCCCACCAGGACGCCGTGCCGACCGCCGTCAGCCGCCGCGTCGCGACTCTGGAGACCATCCCCGTGTCCGTGGCGACAGAGAGCGCTCGCGCAGCCCGCGGCGTGACTATGGATCCCGCCGCAACGAGAGGAGGCGTTCGAGAACACCCGACCGCAGATATGCGGATAGGAAGGGTAGGAGCGACGCAGATGGCGAGTTGGGCAGAGATGGCGAAACTGGTGGGGATGGTGAACGGGGTAGGGACACAGATGAAGGGAGGGATAGGAATGAGGAGAGGGCGAGGACGCCACCACTTGGGCCTGATGAGGTGTCTACGTCCCATAAGGAGAAGGAGAGCAATGCCCAATCTCCTCCTTATGAGCACTGATTGAGTATTGACTGCTCGTTGCTGCGCCGTTGCCCTGGCGGTGCATTCGAATTTCTTGAACGGGGACTGTTTCTCACTACCCCTGCCTTGATTTTTCCTCTTTTTGTTTGTGAAAAGTAGCCTTTTTCCCATTACTGCTTTCATCTTCGATAGATACGTAGCTGTGCGATGTCGCTCATATTATATCAGGTCTAATCTCATTTTTTGATGTCTTCACAGTTCACACATCAATATTGCCCACCCCGCCAGCCCCTTGTTCAAGTTGTACGCCTGCGGCTCATGTATAAACGTCAAGGTAAGCTTTCGATGCATGCATTTCACGATGTTTCTAACAACCAGAATATACAGGCGATTTCTACATTGCAATCCACAAACTGTTGTGTCTCCTCGACTCCAGCGAACTTGCCGGGTACATTCAATCAAGTTGGTCAATATTGAGCCCATTGTGGATTCGGGCGGCGGCCAAACCCAGCCTCAGTCTGGGCCTAGCGCCTCCACTGTATACTGAACCGAAGACCCGATCCCGCGCCCCCACCAAGGTATCATCTCCCTCCGTTTTCTGCAGTGTCTCCTTTTGCAAGGCGGTCGGACTCGGCCGCGCCCTCAGCCTGGGTGGATCGCGTGCCACGAGCATGTCCTCCCCGTCTAAATCGCGACGATAGACCACCGTCGGGTCACCCGGGTCAGTGTATACCGGTTTGGGCCTGTCCTTCTGAGCGGTGCGAATGCCTCGACGCGGACTCGGGTAGCGGGCGACAATGGATTGGTTCTCATCGAACTCCATTCCACCACGCCTGAGGAGCGGGCCGGAGCCAGCGCCAGCGTGACTGTTCTGCTTCTTGGGCGTGGCTTCGCGGCTCTGCGATGAAGCCCATTGCCGCGAAAGTTTACCAAGGGCCCTAGCCTCTATAGGCATTGGCAAATACCTGCGCGGTTCCGGCACGGGGTCACGCACAAGCAGGGCGTCGACATCGTCGGAATCGAATGCGCGGCGGTCACTCTTATTTGATGCGTAGCTCCTCGCAAGCACGCCTGCACCTTCGATGAGCGCTATTCCACACGGCCGAGGCCAGGAGCCCGGTGCTTACTCTGCGTATGTTCACGACCCATGAGCATGTCGTCATCAACATCGCGGGTGGCGAGGAGGGGGGTGGAGATTTTGGTGACGACGTCGGTGTTGGGGCGAAAGCGGATTGTAGCAGAGACGAGCGCAGAGGATACGACACAGGTCACGGCGATGGTCTGGGCGGCGGCGACTCTCATACTTGTTTGAAACAGTGGTTGATGGTGGTTTCAGACCGGCTGATATGTAGGCTGTGTTCAAGCTTGTAGATGGGGGGAAAAGTTCAGACCAGCTGAGCGTGGGGGCAGACTACGGAAGGCGGGAGTATTTAAACGTGTCCGACAAGTCAGGAGCATGGATTTACGATTCGTTGAGGCTGTGCTCACAACGATCCAGGAGAAAACATAGTGTATCGACGAGATGGCCGAGACCCGCGCCTGATGCCGTCGCAGGAGCATCTCTTTCACCGGGAGCGCATAAACCGGGACCCTGTTGCCTTTCAGTCGGCACAATTTACTAGTAGCAGGCCTTTGTTGTAACATGAAGGGTTGTTCATTAGCTTTTAACATTCAGCGAAACCTACCAAATGCTGAGCGCTGATCGTAGTACCATCGTGATTGAAGTTGGAGCCGTACACTCGTACACTGCAGTGCTGTTTGATCGACACTGCACTGAGTAAGATTTGATTGTAAGCATCATCGTCTCGAGATGATCCATCATCAACGATATCCGTAGGGTCCACGGAAGCAACATTTGAATGGCCCGTAGTCTCAAGCAAGCATGATTAAATTATTGAAACGATGGTGATGACGTCGAGACGAAAATATATCGTCTTCTCAATACTTAGTTGCTCAGCAGGGTTCGTGGAGACGCGACATGCGTACGAAACCTGTGGGCGAGTACTGACGTTCATATGCATACGGCAACAGTCGAGCGATGCCATGGGCCCGGGCGATGTGTTTTCGACCGACGAATGACGACCGACGAATGACGACCAACGAATGACGAATGGTTGTAGTTGCGATTACACTGCGTTACCCGCAAGACAGGAATCAAGGACAGACGACGATGTCCGGGTCAGGGTAGTCGAGCTGACCATAGAGATATTCGATGTCGTTCGGTGGAATATTACCGTTGATCTGCCACCCATTTCCAACACTACGACGTCGAGCCTCTATGGCGGCCTACACGATATACAACTCCGCGACGTGTGTTTACAAGCCGCCTGGTAATGACTGCGTTCTCGTCAGCGCATGTGCTGCTTTCGAGGGGAAGCCAGGCACAAGGTCGAGCTCGCGGATATCGACGCCTGCAAAGTCTCGGTTTTTGACGTGCCGGCTTTCGAGTTCGCGCGTCGCGAGCCATAAATGTAGAAGCTCGATGCAGTCCTTGGCCTAAATCACATCTTGAGTAAAAGAAAAGGAGACAGGCAATGCTGGAAACATACGACGACAAAAAGGCCAATTCCTATTGCGTTGCGCCACCTGGATAGCAGAAAGGATTGGATTGGTGATGCTTTAAAAAATGACGGTCAACGGAAGCATACCAGACAGGATCTGCCTCGGCCCATGTCCTCGTACCCCTCCAACTCGCCCTCCACACCATCCCCAGTGCCTTCTGTGCTTGTCTCACCGGACCCAGGTTCTCCCAATCAACTAATGACCCTTCATACGGCCACCTCGTCGCACTTTGCGCACTGAGCCTGGGACGTACCGCCAGTATAGTGCGCAAGATCTGCGAGTGGCGTGATAGCGAGAGTAATAGAGAGCCCATGCGTGACGCGATGTGGGGAATGAGCAGGGCACCACCTATGCGGCGCCCCAGCGAAGAGGTGGAGATAGAAATCTGCTGCTCGGCGGCGGCGACTGCCTGGTCCTGCTCCGGGAGCTCTTCATCCCCTTCTCCTTCATCATCTCCATTACCATTGCCATCTTGGCCAGCGCCTTGGCCTTGATTCTCCCCACGTCCTCCATTACGTTGCCTCTGCTGCTCCGGCTCATCCTCAGCTACATTCGCCCGAATACGAATGACGATGGGCCAGCCCTCCCATGCATTCACTCCGTTTGCCGCTCCCCTAGCTGCAACAACCCGAGCACTTGGGGGCTGAGCCCCGAGTGCCCACGTCTGTAGTTTTGTCCACAAGCGGCGGTATATGGTACGCACAACGGGGAGGATGACGAAGCCGAAAATCGCAGGGGTGGGAGGCCAAGTCCATAGGTCGCTGGTACTGTCAGTGGTGCTGTAGGTGAGGCGGAGGTCGCTGAAAGCGCTTGTAGAGCCGAGGCGGTAGGTTATTGGTGGTGCGGGCGGCCAGACAAGGAGGATGGGGATGAGCGAGGGGATAAGGGATGGGGATTGGAAGCGGGAGAGGATGAGGGAGATGGGTATGCTGGGGAGGTTGATATATGTCGTCCATGGCCAGTTTGCGGGGTTGTCTGTGAGAAGAAGATCAAACATCCTTCATTGCAGACATGGAAATCAACATTTGAGGGTTCGAGTAGGGGAAATCAACGTACTCCTCTCCCAGAAACTGCTTAATGGCCCAGGCGCCATATCCCGTCAGGACGACATAGATTCCTATACTGTGAATGAGTTGCCGCGGCCATGTCATCCAACAATAAAGACATACCCGATGCAAAAACAGCCACAACACCGGCAGTCCCAAATAGCGTTATCATCCGCCCCACGCGTTGCAGCACGGCATTGCCCACCCCCAACAGTCGCAAGGCCGCCGGTTTGTGGCTCACAAGTTCATACTTTGCGTTGCATTGTGGACATTTGAGTGCGTTGGGCGCACGAGCAGAGTCCCCTTGTGAGGTCTGTATCCACCGAAGAAGGCAAGACTCGTGCGCTACTAGGGTGCAGCTGCATGGATGTGTCCATGCTCGAGGAGGATCGGGTTCTGCGGGACAGGTTTACTCAATCGTCGAGGTGAAAGAGAATGGGGCAGCAACACTCACGCGCGTCATATTGTTCTTCTTCTCTGCAAATGTAGCAAAGCTTGACCTGAATGGATGTCATCGATGAGCCTGAAGTATGTCGGAGAAGTGAAGTGGTGTCATGATTCCTACGTACACGCAGATCGTCAACGGTGGGTATTCGGGGAGTGTTCAACTTTGCTCTGCGACTCATGTCGAAGGTATTGGGTCGAAGCGTCGAGGTAAGCGACTCTCGGGAGAGACGTTGAGGTTGATGGTAAGAAGAGCGAGACGATTCAGTATTGTCGCACGGCTATGGTGACAACCGCCGGCGCGTGCATGAAATCAGTGGGCCAGAGCTGCGACCCAGCAATTCAAACTAAAAAAGAATACACCGGCTCAAATGTTCTATGGTACATTTAGTACATATACAGTGCAGTTATAGATGGTTTTGGCCAAAGCTGGAGAAGATAGGAGTGCGTGGTGGAGATGCCCTGCCTCCTTTCAATATCTCTCATCGAAGATCAGAAATACCTCCTAGCCACCTTTCATAATTGAACCCGACGGGGAGCCCCTCCCCATGCCTCCCATCCAGATACTGCGTGTTCCCTCGTTCAATGTACGCCACAAGCTCCTTCGGTGGAGCCTCCTCCTGCCAGTCGAGTGTCTCCCCTGTTGCCGTGCGTATGGCTGTCGAATACACTTCCAAGTCCTTGCGCTCACCCATCGTGGTAGGCGCATCCAGAAGCTCCTGACATTGGTCAATATACCTGTAGAGGATGGGCACAGAACACAGGTCATTTCGCGGCGAAAGAGGGGGTGGAAGAATACCAACCCTTGGTACTCCGCTTCCTCAGTTTCCGACACCATCGGCTCTAGCAGCTGCATCGCGATGGCCTCAGTGGAATGGCGATCGAGCTCGAGCACCGTGGTGCTCCGCTTGGTGTCAGGTCTTACAACGGGTTTCCCCAGAGGTTTCTTGGGTGCCGGGTGTGGATGTGATGTGATCCATCGCCGAACGCCTTGAACAACACTGGACAAGCGAGCTTATCAGCGATGTAGCGCCAACATCAACGATAATCACATTCGTACCTTGGATGCCGGGGTTGAATCCGATGCCCATGGGCCTCGAATGGACTATGGTTAACATCTTTCGCGGTCTTCCTACGAAGAGGGGTACACATAAGCGTCTATTCGAAGACAGCTACATGAAGAAGCATGAAAAAAAAATTACCCAGGAAGCTTCAATGTGCTGTTCATTGAATACACAAAATGCTTGCCCAGGGACGTGAACAGTAGCGGCCGGTAATACTCGACCCAAAAGTCGCCTTTATGCTTCACATACTCCCTCAGGGCCTTGTCGCAGTCTTCCAGGCGGTATGGCGGTGTGAGATGTTCTTCGTGGAACCACTTCTGGTAACCACTCCTGACAGGCGGATAGATGATGGTGCGCTCGCCCTGGACGCCCAGGAAGAGGTTGATCGCTGTCTGCTTGTCAGCATCTATCAAGGGTCGTAAGATTGACGTGAAGACCGGACGAGAGAAGCGCATGCACACCGAGAAGGGAATTGGTGTAGAAGCGACGGATGTTCTCGATGATATCCCGGGAGTGACTATTCCAGTGTGGCATCCGCCTATATGTCTCCACACGATTCACCAGGGCACTGCCAGTATACTGGAGCGCGATCGCTATTCGGAAGGTTCTTGTGAGTGACATGAGCTTGCAACTCTACAGAACAACACTCACTGTCACCGTGATCATGGTACATCTCAGTCAGCATATTGACCGCATCCGAGTCGAAAGCCAGGTTAGGGTTGTCCACGACCCCGAGGGCATACAACTGGTGCCCCAGCGCACGCTTGCCGAACACAAACTGCGCTGCGTTCGTGCGGTCCAGACAGTCGACGCAGTTGGTCCGACATATCCCGTTCTGCAGCGAAATCGTATTCCGCCAGGGTGTCCTACCTATCGTAGGTACGTGTGACTGGATGAGATGTAGACCAGACTTACTCGCCATTCGAGTTCTTGACAAGGTGTGCCTCGTTCTGCAGGAAATGCGAATATGGCTCGGAGCCAGAGTGGAAGAAGCTCGTCATCTGGATGGACTCCTCTGCGATGTCCTCCAGGTAGCTGATAACGTCCTGTGTCTTTCTGGCTTACCAACGTCAGTACCAAATATCTGTCAAAAAGGCGCAACGTACTCTTTATACGCGCGCGACATATCCCATGCTCGATAGACCATTTTCTTGTCGCGAGGCAGGAACTGGTTGAGGTACCTGACACACTGCGTGTACTCGTCGAGAAGCTTCGATTCTCGCGGCACAGGCTCCCTGCGCTTGATGAGATTCAAGATTGTGATCGGGGCGCCGTAGCGCTTGAATAGGTCGTCGAAATGGCGCGACGCGGCGGTGTAGAACGGGTCGACCACACTGACTGGGCTATCTCAGCAAGGCGAAGGATTCGCAAGGACACACTCACTTTCAATCGGTGGCTTTGGGCTCATGCTGGTCGTTTCCTGGGTCCAGTATATAGGAATGCTTCCTCGGTACTAGGAGGCTCATTAGATCCCGTTCAGTCGGTGCGAAAAAGGCATCTCACCTGGACATAACTGGTGTAATTCGGGCTCGGGCGCCGAGAAGGCAGTTTTCCTGTTACAGAATCACTGCGGCGAGCGGGATAATAGAAGGGTGTGGTCAGCGCCTCCCCTACAATTTGTTCCGTCTCCACTTCGTTGGCGACATTGCCCTGAACAACACACCTTGAGCTAAATTTCGAATCGTTTTGTGGCACATACCTACCTCAGCATTGACCCCTCTTTTCAGATAACGGGCACCGGCAAAGTGGCGAGACCTCCGTGCGATTAGGGTCACGAAAACAACGCGACCAAGTACAGTCAATTCTTCAAAGGGAATTCTAAGATGACAACACGTGGAACATGAAGGCTAACTCACTAGCTTGATCGACATGTCCATGCACCAGTGGTATCAGCCAGTGGGGACTCAATGACGGGATGTCCTGATTCAAGAAAGGTGCAGACATGAGATGGAAATTCCAAGCGAAACGGTCTGTGAACGGCCATTTGCCATCAACAGCACGACTAGAACCGGTCAGATTGTGCTGTAGCGTCGATGTGAGGTCGTATGTATAGCTTGAAGCTGGTCAGTGCAGGAACGGCAGTAGAGATGAACACTCACCTGAAATAGAAGTTTTTGGACATGTCGACTTGCTTGAAGATATTCATAAGTCGCTGCTCTTCTGCGGGTTTCTCGACTTTGTGGTTGAAGCAGACAGGGACAGCGTCTGTGCTTTCACAGTGATAGAGGTAGTGGCCTCCGAGCAGCGCGACCACGGATCGTTTGGAGATCAGAATCATATACCAGCCAGCTGTGAATCGGATAAAACCTGGAGGCAAATGCTTTGCGTGGGTTGGACTCGGATAAGTAGCTTGGGAACACACTTACCAGCGATACCGAAGACTACGCGAGCCTTTCCCAGCCCTCCCGACGCACGGTTCCCGTCATCCAACATCTTCAGCATGGCGCTCATCTGCTTCCCACTGTATTCGCATTCATCCTCCACAATGGTCAACTCATCCTGAGTAGTGCGGTCAATCTTGACAATTCGGTGCCTAGAGTCGCCTGCGTTGGAGGCAATGATGTAGAAACGGGAGCGATTCTCGTAGAGGATGAACTTATTGAAAGCTGAGGGAGTGCGGGGTGCCTGTTTCGCTGGTACATCGGGCACCGCATTCTGGCCTACGTTCAGTTCGTCGGCGGTCATCGCATGAGTAGAAAAGTTTGGAGAGAGTTGATTTGAAGTTTGTTCAATGACCTATGCAGTCCGATACATATGTATACTTATAACAAGTCCGAGTTCCGACGCGTTGAGGGGGCGTTATTTTTTACGGACTTGTTCCGAGTCATCACCACCCTCGTTTGTTTGATTTGGGCCTCAACGCGACGCTGGCTTCAAGCCTTTGAGTGCTGAATTCCTTTTATTTGCAATGCCGAGACTTAGGAGCCACATTCCCATCGAAATCTCTTCCTCGTCTGAGCCTGAACCAACCCCGAGACCCAAACGCGCTCAACGGACAAAGGCTAGCGCTGTCATTGAGCTCACGGACTCTGAAGGCGACGACGACGTGTTGTTAACACACGTCGGAACAAAAACCACCATGAATGCTGTAGCAGGGCCATCTTCACGGAGAACACCAGCCAGGAGTTTACAGCCCGAGGTCGGAAGCTCATCTTCACTGCAGAATATCCCGACGACGCCCCGTCAGAAAACCAAAGCGGCGGCTTCAAAATCAAACCCCCTATTTTTTCCCAGCGACGAAGAAAATATACCTCCTGGAAAGAATGATCGAGCTCGCAACACAGCATATCAAGATGGTCGCGTTCAAGTCGATGTCGCTTTGGCTCAAACTCCACCACCTCTTGTTCATGATGAACCTGAGCCCGAACGAGTCGCGAGTCCCGAACCCGACCCCCAATCCACAGCTATGGCACGTATTCTCGAGATCGTCCCTGACGTCGAACCCGACTACCTCCTCTCGCTGGTCACAAAGTACATGCTCGAACACCCAGAGGAGACGCTGGAATCGGTAGTCGAGCATATCCTCCACGCGCTTTTCGAGGATCCGCAGTACCCCAAGGTCGTCCGCATAGGCAAGGGAAAGCGCAAGCAGACAGAAGCCGAGGCCGCGAGTAGTCCAAAGAAAGCAAAAGTTGACTATGCGGACATGAACAGGCCACTCATGGGCGGTATACACTATGCTGAGCTTGCTCTAGTGCGTCTCAAGCAGGTATTTATCAGTGCAGAGCTGAAGCGTGTTTTATTACCAGGAGCTCCTCCAGACCGCGTTCCCATTCATTCCGAAACCTCACCTTCGTCTCCTTCTCTCGCGCCGAAACGGACTCTACGCGCCCACACACCTCTCCATTCTCGCGCAAGAAGAGGCGCAACAGCGTCAGGTTGACGCTGGCGAGCAAGTGGTCTTGCCTTACAACCGACGTGTCACGCCGTACCGGCCAAAGGGCAAGGGGGCTAGAAAGGTCGACAACGAGCTTGAAGCAGAACGGAAATGGCTTCTTGAACACCTCGCCGGCAAAGGAACAGTCACGGATGGCGATGCATCTAGATCCAATGACGCGGACGACGAAGAGTGTGAAGACGGCGTTGAATGCGGTTGCTGTTTCTCTGAATATCCCTTCGTAAGACTACGCTCTTAATCACCTCTAAATCTCGGCTGATTATTTCAATAGGATAAACTTGTACAATGCCCTGAAACGCATCTCTTTTGCAAGGGGTGCATGAAGACCTACGCGGGGACGCTCCTTGGCACGCACGACCCGAACATCAAGTGCATGGACCAGTCGGGGTGCAAGGCGCTCATCCCGGAGTCAGAGCTCAGGCGCTTTCTCCCGGAGAAGCTCATGGCGCTGTGGGAGCGCGTTAAGCAGCGCAAGGATTTGGAGGCTGCGGGCCTTGAGGATCTCGAGGAGTGCCCCTTCTGTGAGTGGGGTTGTGTCATTGACAATCCGGACGAAAAGCTCCTGCGGTGCGGGAATGTAGACATCTGCGGTGCTGTAAGCTGTCGAGGGTGCAAGAAGCTGGTGAGTGGCTATTATGTGGGAGATGTGAGTTTTTCTGATAGCGGGATGGCAGGATCATCTTCCCAAGAGCTGTAAAGGTATGCCTTTTTGTGATGTCCGTGTTCTGTGCTCATATTGCCGCCAGAAATGGAAGAAGATAGACACCTTGATGGAAGACACGCGGTTGAAGAGGCCATGAGTACGTCCAATTCCCCCGTCTTCGTTTTGCCAATCGTTACTCACGCAAATATTCTACAGCGCAGGCCCTTATGCGCAATTGCCCCAAGTGTCAGAAATGTAAGCCCCAAAGGCTTTTCATGCCGACATAGTTTGTGGAGGACTTGACTGATCATACTTCTTCAGCGTTCATCAAAGAGAGTGGGGTGCGCCTTCTTGTCCTCGTCATGTTGTACATCCCTGACGTTATGTATCCAGTGCAACAAGATGACCTGCCCCAACTGCCACACGTTGTCGTGCTACGTCTGCCGGCAGGTCATCAAGGGGTACGACCATTTCAATCAGGCATGTTTTTTTTTTCCCGTCGGGCTTTCTTTATTCCTTCAGAATGAGGTCTTATTTTAGTTTTTATAGCAACCTGGCCAGCCGGGGCCAAGCGTCAATGCACCGTCAAGTAAATGCCTTCTCTGGGATTCTGTGGAGCATCGACATGCCGAAGAGGTTGGTTTTACCATCAATTCGTTGTCGAATCGCTCTGACGCGTGATTTCAGGTCACAGCCGCTGCCGACCGCGCCCTTAAGGAGTACAAACGTGCCAACCCAGATGTGGAGGAGAAAGACATTAAAGTCGACCTTCCTGTCGCTCCTCCCGCACCTGCTACCGGCCACGCACAGCCCTACCTACAGCAGAGGCAACAGCTGCAGCGTAACGCACAAGCTCTAGCCGACCAAGCTGTAGCGGCACTCGAGCGCATCCGCGCCGCAGAGGGGGCTCACCGCGCCATGATGGAGGAGCGTCGGGCCGATCTCCGCCTCCTCAACGAGGCCATGGAACGGCAGCCGCGCCAAGCTGTTGAGTATGCATCACGAATTAGAGACCTTGCAGCTGCGCTTGGTCACGACCAGGCGCGATGGTATCAGATGCGCACGGAGATGCAACAGGCCCAATTGCGGGTGGACCAGGCAAGGGCGCAGGTAGCGCTATATGGGCCCCAGCCTGTCCTACAGGCCAATGTGAATATACATCCCGCAATGGCGCCACCAGTAATTCCACGTGCTGTGGCAAGGAGACCTAGGGCCCCCGCGAGAAGGAGACGATGAGAGGAATGTTTGGTGCATTTCTCGTGGTATAACCAGCGAACTGTAGATTATTTTAAGGACTCAGACTAAAAGTTGAGTGGCGCAGTTAATGATTCACAAGTCGTGGCAGCAGGCGCTTCAGCCCAACGGTGTGGACAGTGTGGCGGGGGCAATTCGGGTGGCGTGAGGTTGCTAAGGCTGGATACGGACGGCTGGAGATAGAAGATAAGCGGAGAGCAGGCATCGGTGCTGGAAAGCTCGACAGGACGAATGTGAATGGCGGCAAATCCGGAGCCAACGAGGAGATCATGTCAGACAACAGTGCGACGCTACTTGAAGCATCAGAACTCGAAAAGGATCTCGCCGTTGACAGTTCGAATGTTTTGGCGGCGGTGTAATGGTCACGTCGCGCCCTAGAGACGCCCCACTCGAAATGGTCACCCGCGACCACGCTTGTGGATCTCAATCCAGGTCTCGCGCCGCTCGCACGCGTGTGGCACTGCCGAATCGAACTCCGCATCCAAATGCGTCATGGACCCACTCCGCCTGAGAAGCGTGCCGGTCCTGGCAGGCTGAGTGGCGCGTGTATCGCCAGGATAGACGCATTCCTGATTGTAAATGACGCAGTCGTCTACTGTGCGGGTGTGATGTGCGGCGGGAGAGGTCACCAGGTTAGAGGAGGTTGAGGTTGAGGAGACATTCGAAGCGAAATTTGGGATGGAAGGTAGAGATTGAAGAAGGGGGTATGTAGACGCTCGATCAGGAGCTCGAGCCTGTGGGAGGTACTCGTATGGCTGTCAGTAGAGAGGAGGATTATGCTGAATCTTGATTGAACCCGTCGCCTGTACATACAGAATTTGATCAGCAAAAGTCGGATTTAGATCGAAGAGCAGCACGTAGTACCACAGACGGTTGACCCACTTCCGGCGTCCCAAAGACTCGCTCTCCCAGAAGACTGGACCGGCTGGGAGTGGGCATCCACGGAATGCCGCATGTGCGCAACTACATGTGCTGGTGGTAGCGAGTTGCGCATCACGCGGAGGGACTCGTGGTGGTGGGTGCGTGGAGGGCGCTCGCCGGACGAATACGTCGTGAGTCACCTATACTATGACCTAGTAAAAGAATGAACTTAAAGTTATTGCACCGTTCTAAGTCGTGCAGAATCCGTCTGAATCAGAGTTCGGAAAGACAAAGCTACAAACTAGTCTCCTTACAGACCTTATAAAAGATATTAGTCGATCTTTTTATAACGATATGGACACTGACTGAATTGAGTGTGAAAGGAGTCCACGACCCGGCAGTAGACTAGAGGTCTGGTCGGGTCACATCAAGATGGACAGGTTGTGACACAGAACGAAGATGTGTTCTCGCACATCCTGTCGTTGATATTCTAATAAAAAATAAAATAATATCTGACTCCTCTCCGTCTCCTCAAGGCTCATGGCATCGACCCAACAGCAGCTCTTCGAACAACTCCTCATTCTTCATGAACTCGGTTATCCGAAGCGCACCCTGCCACGGGTGAGACA